>CAUYRH010081122.1:0-23148 GCA_963574655.1 Perodicticus potto
AAGTGTTTACTGGCCATTCGTCTGTTGTCTTTAGAGAAGATTCTATTCATCTCTCTTCCCCATTGATGTATGGGATTGTTGTTTTTTTTAATAAAAAATAATTTAAAAAATAAAAAATAATAAAAATAATAAAATAATAAAAATAAAAAATAACATAAGTACATGCATGTTCCCATTTCTTTCTGGGAAATGAGGTTAAATTCCATAGCATTCAAATACCAATCCCTGAAATGTCTTTGAACTCAAATATCTACAAATAATTGGCATACTTTCCCTTGTTTGCATCAAACTCTGAGCTGATTCTATCAAAGTATAGCTGTTAATTGTTTTTAAGTGCAAAGAAATAATGAGCTAAAAAAATAAATTTCTTATAGAAGAAATTTTTCGCTAAAGTAAGGACTAAAGGTCAAAAAGTCAATACAGGATTTGTGACTATTATAAGTGATGAAGAACTTTGACAAGAAATATCACAGTGCTGATTGCTATTATCATCTTTTCATTTTCAATTACAGTTGTTTATATTATTTTCATGAGATTTCACTGACGTTATCAAGGTTTTTATAATAGTCAAATTAAAAAAAACAAAATCTCTTGAAATGCCAACACAAAGAAAAATGAGTCAGAACACGAAAAATGTTTTAGACAAGTTGACAACGTATATTCTTTGTTCATTTCTCTGTCTGAGAGATGTTCCATCTTATTCACACCCACATGTACAAGACATTGAATAAAATACAGCTAGTCACCCTATGGGAATAAAAAATAAAAGACAAGCTGGTTCTAGCAAACTCTATCATACCTAGTATCCTAGTGCATTTGATACATGGAAGCATTTTGAAATATCTTTATATTTTTGTATTTCATTTTATAATGATTTGCTTAATTAATACAAAGTAGTTAAAAAACACTTGTAGAAACATATTATTTTAATATTTAGCATTCGAGTATTTCTATTTTCTCTTTTTATTCTATTACCCTATAATGATCTTTTAGGATTACCTCTCTGTCCTCCCACCTACATACACCCCACGTTTTATACACCCATACATGCCAAACAATTTTGGGGGGGGAGATTGGTATATATTTGGTTGAGTTTGGAAGGTTACAGAATACAGTTTTTATACCACAGTATTTTTAAAGTGCTTTAGGAAAGTAATGCTGATGTGATCATAAGCTCCCCTGATTGTAAAATGCATTTCAGATATTCCTAGTATGCCTGATAAAATATTGAGGCCATGTTACTGGGAGTCTATTTATATGAACAACTGTAAAGCAATTGGGGAAATAATATAATTAACAGTCAGACACGGTTAAGTAACGGAACAGGCTGGTCTCGAACTGGTGAGCTCAGGCAATCCACTCACCTCGGCCTCCCAAAGTGCTGGGATTACAGGCATGAGCCACCACACCCGGCCATGAAAAATAAAATTTTTATCTATACCCTATAAATAATTCTCAAAACTCAATAATAATAAAAAAAAATGAAAATTAACAATATGAGCAAAAATATTTGAAAATGAATCTTACCAAAGAAGATACGTAGATTGTAAGTAAGCTCATGAAAAGGTGTTCATCATAATCAATCATTAACTAAATGAAAATTAAACTTACAGGAGTTATCACTACATATTTACTAAAGTGCTAAAATTAAAAAGTCTGACTACACCAAGTATTGGTAAGGAAGTATAGGAACTGGAATTCATCCCCATTGCTGGTGGTATGATTACCTCAGAAAACAGCTTGGGAGTTTATTTAAAACTTAAACATATGTCTGGCATATGATCTAGCCTTTCTGTCCTTTTGCATGTTCATACAAATTCTTGTACATAAATGTGCATAGCAGATTTGTATTTAGTAGTGGAAAACTATAACCCAAACATCAATCACTGGGGGAATGTATCAACAAACTTTGGCAGATACGTACAATGAAATGCTACTTGGTGACACAAAGGAGTGAACTACACAAAGGAATGAGCACAAAAATATGGAATACTTTCAAATGACTATGCTCATTGAAAGAAGCCAGACAAAAAAATTCCATACTGCATGAATCCATTTATATATATTTATAGAAAATGACAACACATCTGTAGTGTCAGAAAGCAGATCGGTACTTACCTGAGGATGTGAAGGGGCAGGATGGGGAAAGGTGCAAGAGAGGAAAAACAAAGGGCGTGAGGACAGTTGTGAGTGGCGAATATGTTCCTTTTCTGGATTGTGTTATTGTTATCATGGGTATATGCCTATGTCAAAATTTATCAAATTATGCATTTGCAGTATGTACATTTTATTGTATGTCAATTATATTTTAATGAATCCTTAAAAAAAAGTTAGGTGCAGAAGTTTGCTCCAACAAAAAAGTACGAGTTGAGAACCCAAAAGACAAGTCTGCTATGGTGCAGCAGGAATCAAATTTTCCTGTTGTTTATTCCCCTCCAAATACACACCTAGGTTCTTTTGAGACACAAAGTTGTTAGTACATGGAATAAAGCAATACTCATTGACGTTTCAGTAAAAGTTTTTTATATTCCTCTAATAACATTTCACAAAAAAGGGGAAAATAAAATTTATTTCACATCTAGTCAGAACATCTTATGGCTTCAGTGCATTGAGGATTAGAGGATACAGCCCCACTATAGCCCATCAAGGGCTCTGGTACACGTCTCTGGGAGCACTGATACTATGGTGATGGTGGCCTATGATGATTAAAGGTTTGCCTGTGCCTGCTGATCACTGTGGTGGCGTGTCTTCTTAGAACTTCGTGACCTTGAAGAAGATGTGACCATAGCTGGAACAACAGAAGAAACTTGGAAGTTCACTATGGAGATTGAGAGAATTTTGTTGGTACCACTTTGATAAACGTGGCTTTACACATAAACCATCATTTTTCACAGATAAATGTAGTTCCATTAATTGTAGACAATAAATGCTTAAATTAGCCCTGAATGATTGCCACCCAATTTCTTGGGCATATAAAGCTTCCCTGGATTGATTGAAGATGAATTATTAATCACTAGCAGAACATTATCAGGTATAATATATTCTCACATTTTTATCACTCACGGGACATTCTGTTAATTTGTAATGTTTAATTGATATTTTTCAATTATTCCAAAAAGAAAGAAATGTGAAAGTGCCCTCATTCGCAAATAATTAGGAGATTAGGAAACCATACTGGTAATCCTAAACCCCATATTTGAAATGCTTCCAGATTTAAGCCTTTTGAAGTGTAATGTTTTCTCAACTGCTTTTAAAACAAATTATTGCTATTTAATGTTCTTTGAATCACAACTCTCCTACCGGGGATGAATATGCCAAAGCAGATAAGAACATCTATTTTCAAAGGGCTTTCTACTTCAAGTTTAATAGTCTCCCAAAGTTTATATAACAGAGTCCCAAGCTGTTGCAAAGGTTTGACAAGCATGTTTCTCAGCAGGCTGGGATTTATGTTAGGTAGCTTTTAGTGCAGATAAAGCAAAGAAAATATACTGGATTCCTAAATAATCAGTGATGTAGGTTTTTATTAATATTGTTAGTGGTGGCAAATGTTCTTTCTTACTGTCTGCCTAAGCATTCTTCACTTCACTTTTTTTGTTCCTTCAGAGAATAACTGGCCATTGGGGGGGTATTTATTTATTTGTTTTTATTGTTTGGGTTTCATTGAGAGTACAAAGAATTAGGTTACACTGATTGCAGTTGTTAGGTAAAGTCCCTCTTGTAATTGTGTCCTGCCCTCAAGAGGTGTGCCATACACCTGACCCCCCAACCCTTCCCTTCTCCTGTCTCCCTGATCCCTCATTCCCCTCCCCCCCTTTGTATTTGATCTTCTAATATCATGCCTCGATATCAGAATTGAGTACACTGGATTCTTGCTTCTCCCTCCTTGTGATGCTTTACTAAGAAGAATGTGTTCCACCTCCATCCAGGCTAATACAAAAGATGTGCAGTCTCCATCTTTTTTAATGGCCAAAGAGTATTTCATGGTATACATATACCACAGCTTGTTACCTGGCCATTTTTTAAATGAATCAAGTTTATTTTTAGTCATTAGAATTTTGTTTATTACCTTCCTTTGTTTTGACTCCTTTAGATCATTTGATTCACTTATTTAAGATTTGTTCATTTGGTAATATCAAACTGAATCTTTAGGAAGTACACATAATTAAACTAAGGACAATTACGTGTGCAATTAGCTTTAGCTAGTTAGACACTTGCACCCAACCATTTTACATATTCTTATTGGTGATGCTTTTATAGGTGCTTGGCTGCCTAAATCATTTAACCGAGAATCCCGATCCTCACTGGTGCAGAGAGGGTACTTAGAGTTTACCCTACCGACTCTATCTGCCCTCTGTGAATGAGTCACATAGATCCCCAATGAGTAAGTGATGGGTGGCAGGGAGAGATGTGGCTGTAAAGTCCCAGCCTCCTCCCTGAAGCACATCCTGATGTTCACTGACAGACATCAGTTATCCTGACCATTCACACCACATTGTTCCTCAGGAGTGTCTAATGTCTAGAGAGTTGCCTGTGGATAGGCCCCTAAATCTCTAGAACTCTTCCACAAGTTAAGCAGGTATTGCAGTGTTTTTTTCTTTCTCATAGAAAATAATATTTTAGATAGAAACAGACAAATACCTAGTTGACATAAACTCTATAGCCAAGGCTATACAATATAAATAAGGAATTGTAGGATGCCTCTTTAGGATATATGTTTTAAAAGTCTTTCAAGACAATGTAAAGTCTCTCTGAGCACTTTATGTCCTCAAATTTGAATTAGTTTTAGGAAAATGTCAAATTGCATGATATCTTGCAGATCTTATTTTTGAAATTATCCACACTCGCACCCCTCCCTTCTGACAGATTTTTCTAGGTCCCCCAATTTTTGTTTGTTCTCTAATAATTCTCATGCAACAATGGGCTTACCTCTAAATCCCTCTTATTAGGAGAGTTCTGGATATCTGTTGCTTTTGATTTCTTTCTTACAGCTGCTATTACTTTAAAATCTTTTCACCAATTCCTATGGAGGACCACAGAATAGTAGTGAGAGAACCTGATTCTCTGACTTCTTAGCACGGGAATCACTTCCTTAAGTGTACTAGAATCCCTGGGATTTAGTTGCCTCAATCTATGACATGAGTTAGGTTACCAGGCTTGCTTACCATATAGGACTGTTCTGAAGAGCGAATGAAATTATGAATTTACAAATACTTTGAAGATGATTTTGTGCAGTGTGAATATACTTCATCGATACTGCTACTTAATTACTACTAGTCTTACTTCTGTTTCTACCACTTGTCAATAATAACAGTGGATGAGGTGCTAGCCAGAAAACGCACTCATCATTGTCAGTGAGTCTGTCCCACTTTGCATAAGATAATATTGCATTTCACATGTCTTATTTTCTATTCGGGAGCCAGTTTCCTCTTGAATTTTTACTTAGTATTACTCTTAAATAACTCTGGAATAAAGGCTGATTAGAGAATAAAAGAGGAAAATAGTGTTTAAAATGAAGGAACAATGAGAAACAAAATTTAAATAAATGTATAAATAGCATATTCCTGCTAATTATACATTTCAATTGTCTATATCAGACAATAGTCCCGTACAAGATTAAGTCATTCGATACATTATGGTGATTTTGAAACTCTTAAGGGATTGTCTCAGCCTCTGCTCCTCAAAGAAAGATAAAGTACACATTGAGTAGAATCCTTTGTGAGGTTCTAGCTGTAAAAAAAGTCACAACAAACATGAGCAAACCCCACGTACATCAGGATCTCTGTTAATACTTTGTAGTTAAAAGTAAATAGTTTCCTGGCAATTCTGTGCCTGAAATTTCTGAGTAGCTTTGACACTACAGTTTATCCCTGGAGGACATTATTAATCACTCCATTAGAAAAAAAATAAAAGCAGAGATAATAGGTGTGTCTGGGTAGTATGCATGCTGAGTAATAACCAAGGGGAGGGAATATTTTCATAGGCTGGCAAAGGGGAAGCTTTGCTTCTTTGCAGTTCCACACCTGTGGGCTTTTTGCTGTGCTGCCACCAGTCTGTGGCCTAAAGGGAAACCTCACTTGTGCACTCAGCATTTGTTTACCCCAACCACTGAGGATATAAAAGAGAGCTAAACCTCAGAGGTTGGGTTTCAGTACAGACAGATACAAGGCTGATGATAAAATAAGTCTACAACCCCTGAGTTTGCAAGAATGGTTAGCTGAGGAGCAGGCAGGGAAAAGAGGTGACTAGCTTGGAGTTAAACTGCTGTCGGGGGTTCAGGTCAACTGAGACTGCCACTAAACCAGGTGATGGCCTCTGCTCAGCCTGGTTAAGGAATGAAGACCTTCCTTTAAGAACCAATTAGTGGTTTTCCTTAAGAGGACTTGTAGTGAGTCAGAGCTCTGGGCATAACTGTTCACCTGGTTTCTGCGACTAATGTAGTGTAGCTTAAAGGGCCATTTCCTTTTATACTTTCAGGCAATAACATAATCTGAGGATTTGCTGTTTTTCTTGAAGAATTTAAAACGATTTCACAGAAAGTATTTGCCTTTAAAGAAAACTAAGGAAGTATTGCTTACTCTGTATCATGACTTGTTTAAGAATCAAGGAATAAGAATGTTTGCTGTGGGAGCAACTGACATCTACAAACAGCTTCCCGCATTTCTACCCCCATCCCCAAATACACCACCTTCGGCCAGTCCGAAGCTCCAGTGGCACTCTCACACAGGAGCTGTTTCATTACTGAATCCCAGACACCCCATTCAATTATTAAAGAACGCCCTGTTATATTTATTACAGAGGTGGCTGATATTGCTGCCAATTGTTGAATTTTGGTTTCCTGTGGTTGATTTTCATGCATGAGGAACACACAGCTGCTGGGCGGGCGCCAGAGCTCCATCAATCTCTCCAGGCTGCCTCGACCTCAGGATATGTAAGAGTAGCGGATAAATTGGAAGATCAATGACTTGTCCCTCCTGCCGCACCAGCTGCTATTGAGAAATTAATATGAGGATCACTATAAATAAAAGATAAAAGATGATATGGCTTACGGTGTAAAATATTAAGGCTGGACACAATGTGCTGGAGGAATCCACACCAACAGCTGAGCAAGTTAACCCTGTAAGGGCCGTCTAGCCCCTTTCTGGAAAACCAGGTGAAGAAAGAGAGATCATGCTGTAATGCGATAAGGGTCTCTTTATATTGATAGATAGAGAAGAACAGTCAGGAACAGTAATGAAATAGGTAGTGTCCCTTCTCTTTTCTATGTCCTAGAGTTTGGGGAGTCAAAGGGATTACAGAGATTATTTACTCCTGTAAATTTTACATGAGAATGGTGATGACCAAATGCTAAATGGTTTGCTGGAATTTTTGCAGCTTCCTAGTAACAGAGCTGCTAATGGACCTCAGTGCCAATGTTCAATCTTTCTTTATCGAGCCACCTCCTATCACAGAGCTCGTAAAAAAACTCTCTCATTTTTGTGCTCTCTATGGCTTTCCTTAGAAGACTGCTAATTTGTAACCAGGCCAGAAGGAGTAAAAGATGATGGTATTTCTTAGTATGCACTCAAGACCAAAGATCTATATGTGGCCGGGAATAATGTTTGACAGATATTTACTGAGAGCCTTTGATTCTGAAGCATCACAGAGGACATTATCCATGTTTCCCCTGGGGATTAGAAAACAGAACAGAAGATTACACTCAAAACCATATGCGGAACCCGAGAGGGAATTTGGAAAGGAAAAGAGAAAATGCCAGTTGTATTAGGAAAACACCAGTTGTAGGTAAAATAAGCCTTACGGATCAGCAGCTTGACTTCCGAATGGAAGCTGTGCAGTAGCAGGTTAATTTTGTTGAATCTCTAACAGTCTAAATTCAGCTTTGGCTCTGGCTCTCCTTGAGCGTGTGTTAATCTGGCTGACTCAACCCCAGAACATCTCTAACTCCAAAGTGGCTCTGAATTCCCAGTTTCAAGTTCATCTTTGCCCCTACTGGCATCTGTGGTATGACAAACAGGGCTGGTAGGACTGCCAGACAGCTTAGTACTGTAAATACCTTGATTTGAAAATTGTTTTGTGTTTTTTGGGGGGTTTTGGCTGCTTCTCAGGACAACTAGATGAGATTTAGATTCCTTAAAATGCAATTATAAAACTATTATTGGTCTTGAGTCTAAGTTTTACCCGTGAATTCATTTGTACTTGGCAAATAGCATTTAATTTCTATTCTCCTGCATCATTTAAGCCTCTCTTTACAGCAGTGGTTCTCAACCTGTGGGTCGCTGTGAACTGTAGTAAAGGGCAGTGGCATTAGGAAGGTTGAGAACCACTGTTTTAGAGCATCTCCTCACCCTTCCCTGTTAATAATCAGAAGTCAGCTACATGAAACTTATAATTTGGGTTCCATCTCCTATGAAGAAAAATGCACTTGGAAAAAAAATAATAGGATGATGATTTTATTTAAAACCAAGTCACCTACTTGGTGACAAAATCTGATCCTGTCTTTAGGAGGTTAAAAAGAATCCCCAATTTTAAACTTTTATTTTTTGTTTTTTAAAAAATCTGTCAGGTGCTGTTTCTTTCTCTTTTTTTTTTGTAGCTAAATGTACCTTTATTTTCAAAATATTTATTACAAAATGTTACTAAATATTCTCTACATGTTAGGCAGCACTTTTTTTTTAAAAAACATGTATTTTATTATTCTTCATTACATTATTTCACCCCCCCACCCCTCCGTGGTAACAAAAAGCTGTCAGTGCTGTTTCTTAAGGGTCAAGGAGCATACATTATAAAAAGGGAAAGAAAAAAGATTAGAGATCAATGCCAGCTTTCCCTAAAGAACCTGCCTCAGTTGAGAAATGAATATGAAGATTACAATAAATAAAAGATAAAAGATGATATAGCTTTTGGAGTAAAATATTAAGGCAGTCACATTGTGATGTATCAAGTTTAACCAAATCAACCCCTGGGATAAACAGGGACTTAGTTTTTGTTGCACTTGAAAAATGACCTAGTGTTAAAAATTGTTATGAAAAGAGTCATCCAGGGGCTCAAAAAGGAGAAAATGCAGTTCGTTTCCTTTCATACAGTCTCTCTTAGACACCTGCATGCGATGTGGAAAATGCTTTCTCCTGGGCAACAAGGCAGAGAAGTCACTCAGTCTTCTGCAAAGGTGCACTAACTTCTCTTACTGGTTGATGTGGTAGCTGCAAGCTATGTTTAGGGGATGGAGCTATTTTTCGCATTTCAATCCAAAAGCTTCACTCAGAAAATATGCTTTCCATTAGGATGTACACAAATCATTTTTCTAATATACCACTTATTAGATTAATGTTAGTATTAGACCCTCATGGAGCACATATGTGCTTGGGCATTTTTCCAGAAATGGAAAATGGATTTTTACTTCATAATTACAAACCATTCAAAATCTGAGTTTCAGAGGACACTTTAGAAACAGGATAGTTGCAGTGAATTTTTCACTCCCTCATTTAGTTTCCCTAAATTTTGTCTCTTTTCCAGGAAATGAGATAAACATAAAATCTTGGTCCAGTTGAACCAATTATTCTGGTCTGTTGAGATGGATAGCTAGAGTGTTTCTCTAAGTCTTTTGGGTATAGACTCCTTTTCCTGCTTTTTTTTTTTTTTGACCTTTTCTCTAACCCTGAAAGCACATAGATGGGTTGGGTGACTCACAGTCACTTTTGGAGTAGTGCACTGAATTATTTAGCATAAGCAATGGGGGAAAGTGGAGGAGTAAGTGGGGAGAAATAATTTTTAAATATCTTTAGCTGGAGGAAAATTGGCCTACCTATGCAAGAGTAAATATGGTATGTGCAGTGATTCAAATATTCAAAGATGTCTGTGTTAGCAATAAAGACCAGATCTGGACACAGTCCCTGGCATAATCAGACATAAACACCTGCACATTCGCTATATCAAAAGAACCACAGACGTGTGTTGAAAACTGCTTAAGTGAGAGACATAAACACAAGAGCAAGTGAACGGACAGGAATTCAGGCTTTCAATGCTGGACCGCTGGCAAAGCAGTGAGCAGGGTAAGCTCCGCCAATTTTCAACTGTGAGACACTAAGTTCACATTGCAGACATGCTAGAATGTTCGTTCTTCCCTGCTTGATATTTAAGGGGGCTATTAAACAGCCCTGTTAAGTGTCTGCAGGGATTGCTGGAGTTAACTTTTGAAAACGATGGGTGTGATCAGTAATAGGATTGTGCCCTTGTCAAGAGTTTCAGGCAGAATTTCCAATGTAATTTCAAATCCCGTATTTCTCTTGGATGATGTACATGTCTGACTCGTTGCTAGAAAATGTCCAAGGATAGTTGAGGTTAGGGACCCGCTAGTGTAAATTTATCTCACATCCTAAGCTTTTAGCCATTTTTTGTTCTTAGATTACAGTGAATCTTGATCCTGCCTCAGGACCTTTGTACTTGCTATGCCATTTTTTTTAAAGAATGTTATTTCCAGAATTTTTTTTTTCCAGAAATTAATTCCTTCCTATTCCTTGGCATACAGCTTAAATGTTATCTCTTAAAAAATCATTTTCTTGATGATCCAGTAATTCAGCTTAGTCACAATTATAATATGACCTTAAATTTTTCCTTCAGAGCACTTAGTAATTTTTCAAAAATAGTAACAGAATAATCATAAAAACAACAATTACATGTATCTTTGTTTATTTGTATTTAGACAGACTTTTCTCCCCAAAGAATGCAATCTCAAGCGATGGCAGAGCTCACATTAGCTTCTACTCCAGTCTTGCAACAGTGTTTGGTATGTAATAGTCACACAAGGTTTGTTGATTGACTACATAAAAACCAGTGAATGAATGGTTTTGGAATGATTTCAGCTCACTCAAATAGATTAAAATCGTAGGCTTTGGTTGATAATTAGATTAAAATTGTACCATTAGAGCTGGAAGTGATCTTGTTCACTTCTTCATAATGAGGGCAAAATTCCCTTCTGTAGCATCCCTGAGAGATGATCACCTAGTCTGCGCTTGAGTAACTGTGTATGAAAGACTGTGACCATGAGATCCTTGCAGCTGTCTTCACATAGATCACAGCCTTCCACGGGAGTTTGTTTCCTGTTGTACAGTTATTATTGAGAAAGCTCTTTGATTTACCCAGAATCTTCCCTCGCAATCCTTTCACCTTTTGTTCCTTTTCTAGCAACTGGAGAATAGACAAGACAAAGTCTTGCCTAAATTATATCTTTTAGGTTTGTATGCCTGCTTGTAACAACTTTAGCACAGTGCAATAGCAGGACTCAACCTCACTGTCTGTTGCTTAACACTATGTTTCTTGTTAGTATTTAAAGATAGTTTGTTTTAATATTCTACATTCTATTCAAGGGAGTACAGAAGTGGAAGAGATTTAGGGATTATGTCAGAACCACCAGATGGATTTTTCAACTTATCCTCTTTGAGGTATCCAATGCTGATACTACAGGAAATTAAGTATAGTTACAGTATTATGGCCGTTACTCAAAAAACGTATCTATAGTGAAAAACGTGGTAGCTCTGAAAATTCTACCAGATGAGAAAAGTGAAACTACATCTTAGACCTTTGAATATTTCTAAAGAAGTTGTACTAGAAAACATCTCTGCCTTTTCTTGTTTGGGGTATGTATCACTAGTTCTCAAAAAGCTTACCTCAGATTACTGAAATAATGACGGTACTCTGTATGGCTGACATTCTTTTAGGTCCTAAAGGGCCAATGTATGTGCTTGGTAGTTTAGAGTTACACAAAGCCCGGATGTTTTGGCCCCACGGAAAGCCCCATGGAGTTGTTTTCACACATCTGTTCACCAAAGTGTACAAATGGGAGAACATTAAAACCCTGTTTTGTGGATTATAGCCAGCCAGAACTCCTTTTACTTTTCCTGTGACAAACTAGTACAAATGTGTACAAAGACAGCCTAGTAGTATTTCATAGAAATCTTAAGTGGATATAGAAAACATATGCCAAAAAGTCAGTGCTGCTAGGTAACCTTTTCAAGGACAACTAACAGAATAATAATAGTAATCACTATAATAAACCAATTTTAAAGTGCTTAGAATGGCACATAGTTCTCCAGAATTTATATATATTAATTTCTTCCACACTCCAACCGTATAAGATGGATGCAGTTATAACCCTTATATTTTTAAATGAAGAAATCAGACAGAAAGAGTTTAAGTAATGCTCCTTGCGTCCTGCCACTAGTAAGTGATTGACCCAGGCTATCTAACTAATGTGTTGTAAACTATAGCTAACATTTGTACATTTTGAAATTGCTTTACAAACGTTATCTTTTACTTCTAAAGTATAGGGAATACCCAGGGAAACTAGCATTATAATTACTTTACCAACAACCTATTAACTTTCTGCAGTTCAGTATTCTTCCCTAACTTCTTAAAAATTCAATGTATGATCCAAAAATAAGGATTAAGGAAAACAAGTTTCTTGGTTATCTGGTTCTAGAAAGTGACTGAAAGAATACGGCCCATGAGTATGTAAAAAGGAACCAAAACATAGGAAAAGACAAGAATCCCAAACTTGGTTACTAAGCTCCACATTCCTGGGTAAAGGGGCAATTAATGTTCCATTAATATCCCGCCTGCAGAGGCTTCACTCTACGGAAGCTAAGGAGTCTCTTCACCTCACATTCACTGATCCTAAGAGAGTCACTTCCGTTGTTAAGGCTCCAACTTTCTCACCTACAAAATGAGGGCGTTGGAACCAGATTAGCTCTCACAACCCAGGTCTGACATTCTGTGCATCTGTGAGCCTCAGTGCGTGCTGAAGGTCTTTAACATTGCAGGTTATTTTTTTTCTTAACAGCTCCCTCCTGATCTCCTGATTTCTACGTAATTTTTTCACATAGAAGAAAAGGAAAAAAGTGTCAACTGAAAGTAAATACCAAACTAATTCCAACTTTTCATTCTCATTTCACTGCCAATTCAGCAGAAAGCCTTCTGCAGAATTCTGATGCAGACCATGAAAATTCACGGAAAGGGTTCCAGCGTCTTTCTCATATTTGGTCAACCTTTTGGTTTCTATTAAAGCCACCTGAAAGAAATGAGGTAATAGAAACTAATATCAGTGCTAATGGAGAAAGAAATTCTCAAAATTTTCTTACCTTACTATATAAATTTCAGTCATATACAAAAGCAATATTAAAGGTTACACTTCAAAGGCAACACATTCCTATGAGCAGAAGAGAGAATTTACACCCATAATATATAGTGCTAGTACGATATACACACACATACCCACATATATTCATGAAATATATTCAGAGATATGAATAGGACTAAATTCAGGGTCAATATAGCATTGTTTTTTTTCTCATAGAAAACATAATTCTTTAAGACACACTCATCATGCATATCTGCCCTTCTGGCCCCTACTTTTTTTTTTTTTATTCTAACCTTTTCCCAGTTCATTTCCCTGTATGTATATTCCAGTGATATTTGGACAGGAGTTCATTTTTATACCAACACCTATGTCATGGCCCCAGAGTACTCAATCTTGTTTTCTACAGCCTGTGGCATCCAGTGGGGAAAATGACCAGTCATTTGCCAGGAAAATTCAAGGAGCGAACCTGAGACTAGGATTACATATAGTTCTTCGTTCCTGAGGGAGGGAAGAGTCACTGTGAAACCCGTTGAAATAAAGGGCCTGCCGCATGAATAGATGGTAGGATAATTCATTGGTTTCTGGCTGCTGTCACTTTCCCAGTTATTTTAGTTTTATAAAGTATGCCTGAGTAACTGAATCACTCTCTGACAAGACCTATGTAACCATGGCTTTTTCTTCTTGGAATTGCCTTGTCTGAGGATAATGTACCTAGAGAATGCAAACTGTAAACCCGTGTCTCCCCCAGATAGAAAACACTCACTATAATACAGCTTTAATGAACATCACAGATGATTTATTCATACTGCAGCAATTGAGACTGTGTCTTTTCCATTCTTGTTTGATAAAGGAAAGAACAAGGCTGACTCTGACTCAGCAGCATATTGACAAAGTACTTGCAAGACAAATTTTATGAACAAAGTTCAGTGTTCACCCACCGAAAGTAAATCACCTCATTTAGTGTTTCAGGAAATATCTCACTTTTTCATTGCCATTAAAGGTATTGTAACACTTGTTGGATGTTCTCCTCTTTAGAATGCCATACTTATAATACTACAAGCCTCAGAATAGATACTTGATGTTGTTAGTGGTCACACAGTTTAGAGTTCTCAGATTTAGACTTACCTCTCAAGACTTTCAGTCTGGGCTGTTAAATGATTTCCTTGCAACCAAGAAAAGAAACTTTTTATCTGACTTTGGTGTGCAATTAAATTACTATGTTGCTGGTTGCTGAAGCAGATGAGCATAGCAGCTAAGAGCACATGCTTTGGAGCTGGGAGGTCAGAGTACGAATTTCAGTTCTATCATTTATAGCTGTGCAATCATGGGCAAGTTACCTAACCTTTCTGCACCTCAGTTTCTCACAATGGTGATGAATAAAAGTATCAATATCATAGAATAAGTGTAAAGAATAAACAAATTAGTAATTATTTTATAAAACATAAAGCAATACTTCACTGATGCCCAGGCTAGAGTGCAGTGGTCTCAGCCTAGCTCAGCCTCAAACTCCTAGGCTCAAGTCATCCTCCTGCCTCAGCCTCCTGAGTAGCTGGGACTATAAGCATCTACTACAATACCCAGCTAATTTTTTCTGTTTTTAGTAGAAATGGAGGTCTCACTCTTACTCAGGCTGGTCTGGAATTCCTGAATTCAATCAGTCCTCCCACTTCAGCCTCCCAGAGTGTTAAGACTATGGCGATGAGCCACTAAGCCTGGCCTATAAAATAATTTTTTAATGCTGGTAATTTTTGCATTGACAAAGTAATATTCCTATAGTATTTATCAAATTACAGCCAACAACAATGATAAGTGCCTATTATTTCAGTAATCCTATTTTGGGGGCATAAAGATGAAATTAATTCATCTTGTTTAAACATGACAAAGGGGAAAACAGTTTTTTAACTCAGTCGAAGAACCCAAGTCATAAAATTCAGCAACATCTCTAAGTGGTGGCATCAGCTTTGACTCTATAATAGCCAAGGAAAGTGTATTGTTCCAGAAAGTGACAGCCTTATATTTGAGTGGCATAAAAGAAAAGTGCTCAATAAGATATATGTCCACCGTCACAGTCATGCCACATACAGTGGAAAATTAGCCTTCCTAGGTTCAACTGTTGTGATCCAGAGCCGTCATTGACTATCATCAGGGAGTGGGAAGGCATAAGGAAGTACCATATGTGTTTGTCATTAGTTCTATTTACAGCACTGATACTGTCAATCAGCCTTTGGCAGGTGCCCTCCCCATGAACAATTCCCTCTGCTCCTTTGAGTATTCTCAGATGGCGTCTACTATCAGTGTGGTGGGAGTTAACTCTGTTTTTAAGGATGCATGCAAACTGAAGAGTGAAACTAATAAATATTAACAAAGCTTATGGCTTTGCATCCTAGGGAAATACTTAAATAATATAGAAATGAGAAGTCAGACCTGAGAAAGCTGACTCTTGGTAAACAAAAGAAACAAAAAGTTTGCCAAAATAGTATCCAAGCAAATACAAACATTCACATACGAAAGGAAGCCCTCTTCATACCAACGTATCAAAGCACTTTAATGACTCTTTAAATTGAGCAAAGTAGGTTGACAGATGCCTTTTTATGACATGGGCCAACCAAACCAAGCCTGGTATTAATAGAATAAGAAAGAAATAGCTCTGATAACATGAGCAATTGAATGCTCAAAGGAATTCTCTAATAATGAGTAAATTAGCAGGTTAAAAAAATCTGTTATTTCTTTTTGTTTACTGTGACAAAAACAGACGTAGAGACACAGCCATGGAATTCTCAAACCCTGGGAAGAGCATTCTCATACTCTCTGTTCATTTAGGATTTTAATGGGCCAAATCATTTAACAATCTTCATTGACTATTCTGCAAAAGTCCTTCCTGATAGTCAGTGAGAATATTTCTAAAATATCTCTGGAGTGAAGATTTATGGTATATTTTTAAAACATAAACTTCAGTCGCTTGTGGAATAAAGTTTGTCTCTATAATCCAGTTACTTGTACTAATTACCAAAGAAAGCACAAATAAAATGAAGTAGCATCTGTTAAAAGAGATTTTTTTCAATGAAAAATAATCCTTAAAGCCTTTATTTTCATGAAAATCATATATTCCCATATTGAAATAGTTCCATGAACCTTGAAAAGTCTACTCTGTCTTTTCTTCCATCTTCAAATTCAGCAATGGCAGGTTGTGTCCTTCTGTCATTGTATCAGTCTGATTTTGCTTCAACTGACACATTATTTTCTCTGACTCTTCTTCCTCTATCTTTAAGGACATTAGGTCCGCTTGGATGATCCATGATACTCTTCTTAAGGCCAAATGATTAGCAACTTTAATTCCATTCATAACTTAATTCTCCTGTGTCATGTAACTAAACACACAGGTTCTGAGAATTAGGTTGTATCTTTCCTTGGGAGGTAAACTGGGGGGAACGCTATTGTTTAGGCTCCCACAGGTAGAAAAATAATCAAAACAAGATTTAAAAAATAATTCAGAGAGAAAGGCTAAATATGGTTCTTTAGTTTACAAAATTAAGTGTAGAGGTGGTTTGTGGTAAAAATTACTCACCAAGGCTTCATTTGGCTTAGTGTTCAAAAGATGAAACAAAAGTAGAAAAACTTAAAAACTTTCTACATGGGAAAAAATAGACGTTGAATACAAATGAACAAAAATAATCATTAAGAATAAATTTCTGAGTAGTATAATATAATATTAGGAAATAAAATAATGTTTCCAAATTTTGAGGAAAATAATTTTGAATATAAAACGTGTAACAAAATTACAACTTAAATATGAAAAATTAATATTTTTGTACATCCAAGGATAAATAAAACATACAACTCACTTAACTTAGCAAAAGAAAAAAAATTGTGAAATACAGTCTTATGTTGCTTACCTACAGGGTATGTTCTGAGAAATGTGTCATTAGGGAACTCCATCATGTGAATGTCACAGAATGTACTTACACAAACTTAAATGGTTAGTCTCCCAGACACTTGGATAAAAGAGAAAGATCTCAGTATATGTTATGTAAAAAAAAAAAACACAAAATAACAATGGAACACACACATACACACACTATAAATATAAGGCACAAATAGCTTAGAAGTAGAATGATGGGGAGAAAAGTTATACCATGCTTTTGGAAGAAAGCTGTTTGGCCATATCAATAGTAAAGTAAATTTTACTGCAAGGAATATTTCTGAGAATAAATGTATTATTTCATAAAGATCAAGGAGTGAATTCATCAGGAGAACAAAATAATCCTAAATATATATGTACTTATATTCAGAGTTTTGAAATACATGAGGCAAAAACTGGTAGGACTACAAGAAGTAGTAGTTCAAATTCATAAAAACTATGCACAAATTCACAAAAACTATAAATCATTTGCATGAGATAATACTATATGCTCATGCATATAATTCAAAATGTTAGCCACAAAGAAGAACTTGTCAGTTCTTTGTAACGTTATCTATATAGATTCAACAAGGTCTCAAAATAACAGCAAGTTATTCTGTGACTATTGATATGCTGATTCTGAAGTTTATGTGGTGAGGCAAAAGATCCCTGAATAGCTAACACAAATTGAAGAAGAACAAAGTCAGAGAACAGATTTGATTGTTACAGTAATCAAGGCAGTGTTGGACTCAAAAGACCACATACTAAATGATTCATTTTATATGATTTTCTGGAAAAGGCAAAATTGTAGAACTTGAAAACAAATCAATGGTTACTAGAAACTTGGATTCTAGGAAAGAGTGAATAAAAAGGAATATAAGGAAATTCTTTAGAGTGAAGAAATGTACTGTATTTTGAGGGTGCCAGTGGTTACACAACTGTATATGTTTGTCAAGACTCATAGAACTATACACCAAAGGGTAGAATTTCACTGTAGATAATTCATATGATAATTTCAACAATGGAAAAAGCATATATTAGTTTTAATAGTTGAATTATTTGAAATTTGATCTGAAATAATGGCTTGGCACCTGGAGCCATTGGTTGGGGCACTGGCCACATGCACCCAGGCTGGTGGGTTCAAACCCAGCCCAAGCCTGCTAAACAACAATGACAACCACAACAAAAAAATAGCTGGGTGTTGTGGCATGCACTTGTAGTCACAGCTACTTGAGAGGCTAAGGCAAAGAGAATACCTTAAGACCAAGAGTTTGATGTTGCTATGAGCTGTGATACCAAAGCACTCTACTGAGGGCAACATAGTGCCCTCACTATGACTCTGTCTCAAAAAGAAATCAAATAAAATATATAGAGTGACAAATATGAATCTTTTTAACAGTATTTGTAATTTTTCTAAAAGGGCAAAATTAAAAGCAAGTAGAAAGTCCAGTACACACAGTTCATGACCTATGATAGCTTAACCTACAATTTTTAGCATTACAGTGGTGGAAAACTGTCACAATTGTGATGTATAGTATTCAATACATTACATGAGATAGTCAAAACTTTATTATAAATTAGGCTTTGCCTTAGTTGATTTTGCCCTACTGAAAACTAATATAAGTATTGTGAGCATATTTCAGGTAGGCTAGGCTAAACTATGAAGTCTGGTAGGTTAGATGTATTAAATATATTTTTGGACTCTTTTTACTGATTCCTTCTCATCTGGAGCAACTGTTGCTTTTTCTTTTTGGATTTTCTTTCATTTAGATAATGAAACTCTCAGTTTAATCTGTAAAACAGTAGGTGGTATTTGTGGGTGGGATTCAACTACACCCTATAATATTGAGTCAATAAATGCTGTAAAGGTCATCCAAATTGACGTCCATGTCAGTAGGTGGTACTTGCTAGAAGATAAAAGCTGCAATGGTGTTTATGGTTCTGTGACAGCCCCTAGTCCCTCAGGAGAAACTCTTGATTGCCCTAGGTGGTGGATGGAAGACTAAAACTTCAGGTGAATTCTTATTCTGTGCCACAAGGGGAGTTAGCTAGGCAGGGCTTGGTTGGGTGAGGCTGCCCTCAGACTCCACCAAAGCTACTCCATCAGCAGGGGTCAAAAGTCTGTTCTAGCTAATAGCCAATGCAGAGTAAAAAATACCCAAAAGAAAACAATAACTTGGTGTCAAGGGAAACCAGCCAAAATATGAATATTAAAATGACTGATGAAGAATCTTGAACATAGATTTTAAGAAAGTTCAATGAAATGCAAAAGAAAATAGAAACCCAACAAAAAATAAACCACAAAAATAATGTAAGAAATGAATAAAACATCACTAAAGAAATTGAATTGTTAAGAAAAAAATCAAGCAGAGCTTCTAGAAATGAAAAATTCATTCAAGAACTTATAAAACACAGTGAAAAGGCTTAAGTATAGGCTACCTTAGACAGAATAAATAATTTCAGAGCTAGAAGACAACATCTCTGAATTAAAAGAGCCAGTCAAATAGAAAGAAGAGAGAAGTAAGAGTCATAAACAAAGACCTAACATAAAATTCATAGGTATTCTTGTGGGTGAAGGAAAAAAATAAACAAGGGCTAGAAAACCTTTTTGAGGGAATATTTGAGGAAAATTCCCAGGTCTTGCTAGAAATCTGGGCATCCAAGTACTAGACACTCAACAGACACCTGGGGGATTCATTGCTGAGGCACTCACCATGAAATATAGTCATAAGACTGACTAAATTTAATACAAAATAAGAACTCCTATTAATTGTGAGGTAAAAGCATCAAGTAACTTACAAAGGAAAACCTGTAGGACTAATAGCAGACTTCTCAACTGAGACCTTATCAGCGAGAAGGGATTAGGACCCCCATTCTCAGTTTTCTCAAACATAATAATGGCCAGCCTAGAAATTTGTATCCTACAAAACTAAGTTTCACGTATGAGGAAGAAATAAAGACATCCTCAAAGAAGCAAATGCTGTCAAGACCAGACTTGCTCTGGTTTGACCTGATCTGAGAAGTACTCAGATCTGTATTATACACTGATCACCACAATAGACACCCACCAGTGTAAACCCATTCAAATGCTAAAGTTTATAACCTGAATAACACAGTGGATCAAGAGAAAGCCTGGCTGGATGAATGAATAAATGCAAGCCAAGTTCTTGCTGTCAACAGCATTTAATCCACAAGGACTCATTCAGATTCAAGGTGAAGAAATAGAAAACAGTATTCCATGTAAATGCAAACCAAAAGAATCAGATAATATAGACTTCATATCAGATAATACAGACTTCCAAAGCAACAAAAGAAAGACAAAGATGGTCATTACATAATAGTGAAGGGAGCAATTCAATGAGAAGACATAGTAATTCTAAATATTTATGCACCTAACACAGGTGTACCCAGGTTTATAAAACAAACACTACTAGATCTAAACAAACTGATAAAAAGCAACATAGTTAATAGGTGGGGACTTCAACACCCCACTGGGAGAACTAGACAGATCCTTCAGGAAAAAAATAAATAAAGGTACATGAGACTTATGTGAGAGTCTAGAGTAAATGTACCTAACAGACATTTATATAACATTTTATGCCAAAACTACATTCTTCTCATCAGCACATAAAATAATATCCAAGATCACATCTTGAACCACAAAACATGTCTTAATAAATTAAAAAACAAATTGAAATTATACCATGTATCTTCTCAGACCACAGTGGAAGACAGTTAGAAATCGACTTCAACAGAAAAACTAAATTCTACACAAAGGCATGAAAATTAAACAACCTACTGCTGAACAATTATTACGTCAAGAAGGAACTTAAAATAAAATCATAAAATTCTTTGAACTAGGCTCAGCGCCTGTGGCTCAATGGGCTAAGGTGCCAGCCATGTACACCTGAGCTGGCAGGTTTGAATCCAGCCCGGGCCCGCAAAACAACAATGATGGCTGCAACCAAAAAATGGCCGGGCGCTGTGGTGGGCACCTTTAGTCCCAGCTACTTGGGAGGCAGAGGCAGGAGACTCGCTTGAGCCCAAGAATTGGAGGTTGCTATGAGCTGTGATGCCACAGCACTCTATCCAGTGTGACAGCTTGAGGCTCTGTCTCAAAAAAAAAAAAAAAATTCTTTGAACTAAATGGCAAAGGGGACACAAGTTTTCTAAATCTGTGTTTCAGCAAAAGCTGTCCTAAGGGGAAAATTCATAGTCTTAAATGAGTGCATCAAACAAATGAAAAACAAACAAATAAACAAAAAATAAAAAACCCTAAAAGATTACAAATCAACAATTTAATAAATTTTATCAAGGTTACTACTACTTTTTCTTTCAGTGCTCAAAATCTAGTGATTTTAATGTTTATTGTGAAGTCATATATTCTTATTATTAATCTACTGGACTTAATGTATATTTTATTCTCTGGCTGATTTTATGGTTTCTTTTTCATCTCTGGTTTACTGAAATTTGACAGCAGTATGCCTGGAGAAAGTAACTGTATATTTTGTTGGTTGGCATTCACTGAGCTGCTTGAACCTGTTTATCAGATGTGGAAAATGTTTCTTTTTCAATTATTTTTCCTTATTATCTTCTTTATCTCTTGCTGGATTTCTAATTATAAGTATATTGTATTGTTGGACCAAGTCCCCAAAACACATTTTATACTCTCATTTTTTTCTAATGTTTTCCATTTCTGTTTTTCAATGTGCCTATTTTCAGTCTACACTATTCTTGTCTCATGCTGTATGTGGATCATTATAAAAGTTTTGAGACACACAAATATCAAGAAATGTAAACTCTGCACAGACAGAAACAAATCAAGCCTTCCTGGCAATCTGAAACTTGCATGGGTGAATAAGAAAGGACCCTGTCAACTGCGTTTCTTGGAACTTAAATAATGGACCACAACAGAGTCTGTCTTAAAACTTTGGTATTAATCATTTTACAAAACAAAGACACTTGGAACTTTAGGATAGTAACTTCCTTGGAGCATCCAGCTATTAAGTGGTAGGATAGGACTAGTCTGCGCGGTGCGTGTGGTTTGGTGAGTAGGGTGCCAGCCCCATGTACCAAGGGTGGCGGGTTTGAACCCGGCCCTGGCCCCAACCAAACTGCAACAAAAGAATAGCCAGGCATTGTGGCAAGCACCTGTAATTCCAGCTACTCGGGAGGCTGAGGCAAGAGAATCGCCTAAGCCCAGGATTTGGGGGTTGCTGTGAGCTGTTATGTCACCGATTCTATGGAGGGCGATAAAGTGAGACTGTGTCTCTACCAAAAAAAAAAAAAAAGAATAGGACCAGGTTACCAGTCATCTCATTTCAAATGCTATATATAGTCTTTTCATTTATCTATCTTGTTTATTGAGACCCAGTCTTATGACAGTATGAAATAACTTTATTTTTGTAACCTCACCTCTTTTCACATGATAGTGTGGGCAGTCCCTGAGTTACAAACATCCCATTGACATATGACTCGCACTTACGAATTGAGGCTATTATAGATAATAGGTAAATGTACCTGTTTCAGCTTACATGCAGATTCAACTTAAGAACAAAACTATAGAACCTATCTTGTTCTAACTTGCTGAGTCTTACTCACTTGCCCTGGGGTTGAGTGCCATAGCAGTAATAGCTCACAGCAGCCTCAAACTCCTGGGTTCTAGTGATCCTCTTGTTTCAGCCTCCTGAGTAGCTGAGACTACAGGTGCTCACCATGCCTGGCTAGTTTTTTCTATTTTTAGTAGAGGCAGGTTTTTGCATTGCTCAGGCTGCTCTTGAATCCTGAGCTCAGGGAATCCACCTGTCTCTCTGCCTTCCAAGAGTGCTAGGATTATAGGCATGAACTGCCATGCCTGGCCCTGGTATAACTTTTTTTTTTTTTTTTTGAGACAGTCTCACTTTGTCACCCTCTGTAGAGTGCCATAGTGTCATAGCTCACAGCAACCTCAAACTCCTGGGCTCAAGCAATTCTCTTGCCACTGCCTCCCAAGTAGCTGGGCCTACAGGCGCCCACCACAACACCCGGCCATTTTTTGGTTGCATCCGTCATTGTTGTTTGGCGGCCCGGGCTGGATTAGGGTTTATGTGGCTGGCGCCTAAGCCCATTGAGCCACAGGCGC
>CAUYRH010081123.1:0-33445 GCA_963574655.1 Perodicticus potto
TGAAGAAGACAGGTGCACAGCCTACAGACACATGAAAAAATGTCAGTACCTTTTTGTGGGAGTGAATGTACATCCTCGGCTCTCTTCTCTGCCTTGAGTGTCAGAATTGTAACCACCATGCAGTCATTTCCGAATAGATCCCTGAAGAATATCTCAAAGTTAACACATCCAGAATTAAAATTATCCCTTTCTACCATAAACTGATGCCCCACTGCCTTCCCAGGTCAATGAGTGGGGAAGGGAAAGTGTTGGAAGCCCCCGGACTCCCCATCTCACGCCCCACACCTGACCTGCCCATGTGTTCTGAGGGCTCTGACTGTGAATAAATCCACAGCCTGTTTCTCACCCCGCTCCGTCACCAGGTCCCCAAACCGCCATTCTACACTGAGTTCCTGCCCTCTCCTTCCCACCGGCCCCCCTCCTCTCGTACAACCCCATCAGTAACCCCCAGTGGGCTTCCCTTTCCTCCCAAGAAAAGACCAAATCCCTCCTCTGGCCGGCCCCTGTGCTCTCACTGCTTTGTCCTACCTGGGCTTCTCGCTGGACCCCAGACCCACAGCCCTTTTATCCTCGTCCCTCTGCCTGGGATGCTGCTCCCCACAGGGCCACGGGGCTGCCTTTGTCAAGGCTTTGCTGCAAGGCCTCCCTAGCCTCTCAGACTGCAGGGCCCCATCCCTCAGCTTTCTTGGTTATTCTCCCTGTGTTTTATTTTTCATGAAAAAGAAAAAGCCTTCTGACATGAGGTCCAACTACTTCCTTACCTCGTCTGTGATTTACGTTTTATAAAAGCAAGAATTCTTTCTTTCTTTCTTCCTTCCTTCCTCTCTTTCTCTCTTTCACAGAGTTTGGTTGTTCCTTCCTTCCTTCCTTCTTTCTTTCATCTTCCCTTCCCTGAGTTTGGTTGTTCTTGTTACTCCTGTTTGCTCTTGCCACCATAGGCCACGCAGGCCTCCAGGGAGGAACAGGCAGCACAGACGGCTCCAGGTGGCTCTTGTGCCCCTGTGGAACTCAGGGCTGTGAGCACAATGGGTTCCACCTTCCAACAGGAAGCGCAGACTCTATTTCACGGTCGGACTTCACCAGGAGGGAGAGATGGCTGACGGCACTTTAATCAAAGCGCATACCCAATGTCGGAGCTCACCTTCCCTCTGGTTACTCTTATGAAGTCTGGACTCCACTCTGTGGGAGGACCCGCCCAGAAGCAGAAATTCCTTACTTCCTTGATAATATCCCCAGCACCTGGCTAGTGCCTGACCCTCTAGGTGCTTGTGAAAAAAACCTGAATGAATGTGTTCTGAGTACAACAGAGGGCATTGGAATGAGACACAGGAACTCATAGATTTTGAAAGGCAACAAGATAAAAGTCATGAAAACGCATTATGATAATTCCTGTAAAATAGATTTGCATGAGGGACCACCATGGAATGAGCGCTTCATTCTGGCTGGGGGTCTGAGTTTAAAGGCTGAGAAAATATCTGCCCAGGGAACTCCTCCTGACACGGAGCAGGCGAGATGAGTTAAATTAGAGTGCTTGGCAAACCCTCCCAGACACCTGGTCCCCGGCTGGCTCCAGATTTAGGTACTCGGGGGTCACAGGAGAAACGGCAGCTGAAATGGGGATTGTCCCTCATGGACACAGAAAGCACAGTTCTCTGAATTGCTTTGAACCCACTTTCACTCGCCCAGGATTAACAAGATATTTCTGTATTTTTAAAAGCAATGAAAAAATCATAAATCAAAAGAAGGCCTGAAGTCTAACATCCAAATGTCTTCAACTTTTATCATTTTGTGCTTTCATTCGTTAACCTGGATGTTCAGTTTCTTTCTATATCTAGATCAGGTGCAGAATAATTTCTTGGTAACACAGTGGACCAAGCCTGCAAACAAATTTTTAAACTCATGACTCTCAATGACCTTGAGAACATTCTTATAAATCATCACTCACAGGAGAGCTTCCAGAAGACTATCCAAACAACCAAGGGGGCACATGGCAAAAGGTGTCTCCTGTGCCCCGAAGCGTGGCCCCTGTCTTCCGTTATATATGCCGTCTTACTTGGTCACTAGTGCCTTGAGTCAGTGCCACCATCCATACTGTCCAGACGGACGAACTGTGGCTCAGAACCGTGTAACTGGTTGCTTTGCCATTCTCAGGGAAGAACAGTTGTATAATAATCTAAATGAGAATGTGAGGTATTAAAACAAAAAGATTATGTAATGGAGTGCTGAACTAGGATGAGGCCCCAGGAAAATGGTCACCTCGGCCCCCACTGGTACATCAAAACATTGGGGCACCCCATCGGTACCAATGAGTCCAGGAGGGTGGCCAGCCTGCCTGGGCGGGACAGCAGCAGTGTGGGGGCCGTCTGACCTCCAGGTGCCTGCAGCTCCCCCCCAGGGGGTCTGGAAGACGGTGGGCCCAGGTAGTTGCTTCTCAGTAGCTCTGGAGTCACCTGTGAAGCAAGGCACAGGTACCTGTAGACAAGGTTAGGGTTATAGGAAGTGATATGTGGAACTTTCTGGTTTCACTTTTAGTTGAGCGCTTCTAAATCAGGTTATTTCTGATTCAAGTTATTTCTTACTCAGAGGGATATTGGGCTGCTGAAGCATTCACAGACTTGTAATTGTATACATATGTGCATATACACGATCACACACAGACAGATGTGTGTAGACACATAATTATAATAAATATACCAAAGTAGGAAGCACTTGGCTATTGTAACACGTGGTCCTCCTTTGAAATACTACTCCAGTGTGTTAGCAAGTTCTGTCAAATGATTCATGAAATGTTTTGGTGATATTGAGAAGGATTAATGGAAGTATTCCAAATATCAAACAATTCTTTTTCATATTCAGTTAATTTTATCAAAGACCTTGTGTATGTCTGTAGGTTTCTAGTTTTTGTTTTTAGTTTAGGAAAAAGAAAAAAAAAACACACCAGATTATTTATGGCCAAATCCCTGCATTCAGGTAAATGTCCAGAAGTGAAATTATGATAGTAAATATAAAATGGTAGTTATTAAACAGCCACATGGTCTTTAAAAAGCCTTTTGTCTTAGTAAAGCCAGAGAATTACTACATTGCTCGTATTACAAGAGGTCTTGTTTCTCTATGTGTGGGGGGTTTGGTTTCCCCCCATGCGTGTGTCAGGGCCTCCAGGCCTTCTCTCCAGGGGTTGGCCAGCCTGCTTATTTCTGCTAACCTTCCCTTAACTGTGACACACCTTTGCACATTTAGCTCCCTTCCTTCGGTCCAGCCTCCCTGTGTTCACTCCTTGTTTCCTTCCATCACACACTCCCTTTTACCTTCCCCACTCTTCATTTGATCTTTGCCTTGCACATTTCTACTGGAGATGTTGGTACCCAAGAACAGAAGGACATCGCATCTCACTCCTTACAGTACTGATCACACCTTCACGTTTCCTGGTCTCCACTTACAGCCTCCTAAATTAACTCAGTTTTACTTAAGGGGCCCTTGTTTGGCTGTTTTTGGGGGTGACTGACCCCAGGAGCAAAGAAGTTTGAAGCCCCATCATTAGGTGTTGGTGTTGACTTTGAGAATAACTGAAATCGCTTTGGTTAGCGAAGCTGTGCAAGGATCACGCACATGAACGGGAACCAGCATTTGATAGGTTTGGACACAGTGCATACTAGAGATAATTTTTTTAAGTTGTCCATGATAAACTTTTTTCTCCTTTGAGTTATCTGATAATTCACATGAACATGAGTTTAAGTACATGAAAGAAATATTAATTCCCTTGGTTACTTTTTTCGCAGAGTACCTTTATAGCAGACAGTTTTCTAAGCATTTTATCATCGCTGTCACTTATTCTGTTTTTATGTTTCCATTTCAAACTGAGAGCTGAGATAGAATTTTTGAAAATTTTCCCTGGATACTGGTTCTGCATTCTTTTCAACAGCATCCATTAGAAAGTTAAAGTTATGATAGTATTAACAACGGCTGGATACTTTCCTGATAGCCCTTGTATACAAAAAAATGAATATATATGGTCTGGTCATATACTAACTCAAAATATAAAAATATAGTGTTTTTATCCTTCTATGGTAGAACTTTATAGCTCTCACTCTTGTATTTTACTTTTTTTTTTTTTTTAGTGAGGATCAAGGTTCAACCAAAAAAAAAAGTATCAGAATATTAACTACATAAAGTAAAAGAATCACTTTGAGACCAAATCTATAAATTTATTTAGCTTGAATGGTCAAGGCACTTCTCTTACTCAATCATGTTTTAATTTTTTAGCAGATAATATCTATAATAATACTCACCAAAGATCAGCTAAGGTGATACAATGATTTTCTTTTAAATTAAATAAAGTTATTTTAAATATTTCTTCCTCATATACAGTAATAATTTTGGTAAGGCAAATATTCATGAACTATGTGAATATTATTTTTGTATTTTTCCATAATCAAAATAATTTATGTTTAATTTTCTTTAATACTTGCAATTGTATAATGCTGTTTGACAAAAGAAGTATAAAACTATATATATTCCATTAATTTTTATACTGAAGAGAAATTATTTTCAAGTATTACTCAAAATAACAATGTGGCTTTAGTTTATTTACTAATAAACAACAACACTAGAAAATCTCCCCTTGAACCTAAATTCTCTCTCAACTCTTTCAGTACCTTGATTCTAAACTCCACATAATGTTCATCTCTTACTATCTTTAATTTTCTAATGTTATCAATTTCTAGTCTTTTGAGGAAATCCCCATGTTCCATTAGATTATGTTTTGCAAGAAGCCCAAGAACTATTTACACATTATATGGCTAAAATGTCAATATACATTAAAGGGATTGTTCAGATTTGTAGATGATTAAAAGGAGTTTAGTAGACCTACACCATTATGTAATGAAAATACACCTTACGGTATAAATTGTAAGAAAAATATTAGATGGTATTTTAGATTTTGGTGTTTATTTTGTGCTTCAGTAAATGATGGAACAGTTGTTGGCCGGGAGCAGTGGCTCATGCCTGTAATCCTAGCACTCTGGCAGGCCAAGGCGGGTGGATTGCTTGAGTTCACGAGTTCGAGACCTGCCTGAGTAAAAAGGGAGACCTCGTCTCTACTAAAAATAGAGAAAACTGAAGCAAGTAGATCACTTGAGCCCAAGAGTTGGAGGTTGCTGTGAGTTATGATGGTGCCATGGCACTCTAATCAGGGCGACAGCTTGAGACTCTGGCTCAAAGAAAGAAATAAAAAAGCAAGTTGGTTCATGCGAAGACTGATTTACCTTTAAAATGACACAAGTTGCTCTGTGTTCTTGGAGAACTGAATTCGGGACTTATTAATTCATAATGACATGATCATTTGGTCGATGTTTGTGTGGACCAATTAGGATATCCTGACTCCCTCGCTTATGCTAACTTACTTCTAATCTCTTTGTTTGGCCGTCTTACAAAAGCCCCACACCCTCAGTGGCCAGGGGGCTGGACACAGAAGCTCCCAAGAATCAGTGACCTCTGCAGGGAGGATGGGCCCACATCACCATCTGTGCATTTAAAAGGTGGCTTTTGGATGCATCTCCTGGATTCTTGTTTGCACCAAGGTTCATTTTTATGTGGTTACATCTGGGTGTGTTCAACTTCAATGGACATTGAACGAACATGTTACTATGCCACGGGCCTTACATTATGCAGAGGAGACATAAACATGAACAAGAAATGGTCTCTACTCTCTTGGAGATGTTTCCAGGTTACTGGAAGAGATGACTATAACTTAGAAAGATAAGTTTTATACTCAAGGTAAATACCAAACACTGTGTTGGCATGGAAGCAGAATGTTGTGACGTTGTCACCAGGATGACATTCACAAAGGAAGTTGTGTTCACCTGGCGCTGAAGGGCTACTGGAGGTTTGTTGGACACTTCTTAACTCCCCTTAATATCACCTCATCTACAAGGGAACCTACCTTGGAGGAAGTTTCCTATCATTCCCCTCCTTATCATTACAATGCAGCCTTTAATGGCTTGATTGTTTTATGAAAAAATTCCACGGTGGATGTTACACAATGAATGTATCACTCATAAAACGTAATCCCAATTAAATGAGAAAAAACATCTATTAGCTCTGGCCTTATGAAAATAAAATTCTCTCCTCTTACAAGCCAATATTATCAAATAACCTTGTCAATGGAATCAGTGTTCCATGATAGCAAACCAACCATTGATAAACAGCAACAACTTATTAGAAGCTGAATTTATGAGAGCAGTAATAGGAGAAGCTTAAATGATAGGTTTACTGTTGGACACACTATCACTCTATAAACATGAATGTGGTCACAGAGTTGCTAAAACATAGGGGACAGAGGCAGCTCGTGAATGTCAGGCATTATCTTTGCAGAATAAAAAACAGCTCCACAGTCCTCACTGCTAGAAGGAAATATGGCGGCCCGGTAACTCTGTTGGGAATCTGGAAGACTGTTTCAAATGAATGCATGGGACTTTATCTTTTCCCCAGGGTACTGTCCCTGGATTTCCTAAAATGCAGTCTGCTTGTGTCTACCGTGGTTGGAAACAATATCTGTCAGATGTAAGGCAGGAGGGACTGGGCAGGAGAGGAACTGGACTGCAACGGGAGCCTCAGCCCAGCTACTGAGAGCCCTGGGTCTAGACTGCTCTTCTGAGGCGGTCCTGTCCTAACCAGAATGATGACAGGCTGCCCACAAGGACATGAGCTGGGGTTGGATGCCTCTCTGGCTGAGGTCGGTCCCAGAAATGGATTCAAAACTCTGCCCAAAGCTCTCAGTGGGCAGAGAAGCGAGTGCCCCAGTGTATAGCATGGGAGGTGTCACTGCCCACACCTTCCCAGCCAGATCCTGCCACACTTGCCCTGTGTGCCACGCTATCCTCTGCCAGCTCTCCGCCTATTCCCTTTGTCCTTGCCAAGTGCCCTGCTGGTCTAGACAGCTTACATCCACCCAGGGGACCTGTGCCCCAGGTTATCTGATGCTGACCCATTGATCTGTCAAGTTTAGGCCAGAAGCAGCCAGGAGACACCCCATCAGGTTATCTGGGGACTGTGTGTGTATTTATTCCTGTCTCCAGTCTGCAATAAGTCCAAACCCTACTATTTCCAGGGATCACAGTCAGACACTCTCATGGGACAGTGACTTTTTTCCTTCTCTGCTGATGTCACAGCATGGGAAACCCCAGTAGCTCTGAGCGTAAAGTTCCACAGGACTCTCCGTGTGCGCCCAGTGGAAGTGTTCTCCTTGTAGACGTACAGAACCTGGGTTTGGAAGCTGGGTACTGGGAGTTACGGTATAAACCAAGCTACTCCTAATTCTGTATTCTAGTTCATGGCCCTTGTGTTCAACTATCAAGGACAGGGGATTCTTTAGTGGTAGTTCATTAAGAGTGCACACTGCCTCCCAGGAGGACACCGTCCTGGCGGGTGTCACCTCCATGCTAACATCTCAGCTGCGTCTTCCAGGACTCATTCTGTCACCCTGCCAGGCTGTCTGTTTCTGGGCTGTGTGGCATCATGTGATGGAGTGTGTTCCCATCTTCCTAAGTTGGTCCTTGGTCCAGTGAGACAAGCAAAGGCTCTGTGTCCCTCAGGTAGCGGTTCTAGCTGAGGGACTGAAGGTGGGGAAGGCAAACCCACACCCAGAATGTGTTCCAATCCCAGGCAAGCTGACTTGCTGCCTCTTCTGAAATACAAGGGTCTAGGGCCCGGTTGGCTTCCTCAGGAAGGGTGTGTGTCGGAGGGATCAACATGTTCATGTTTCTTCAGTGGCAGCGTGGATTTCGGGCTGTGGGAGTAGCTCCTTCCGTCTTGCTGAGCTCCCACACTGTTGGGCCTATTCAGGCCCCCGGCCCTGCCACTATTGCCACTTCATCTGGACCTGGCTGTGCCAGTCCCGGGAAGGCTGAAATCAGAGGCCCAGCAATTCCAACTGGCCGGGCCCTGCTGCCTCTTCCTCTGCCTGATTCCTCTTCCTGGTGTGTGCTCTCTGGCAAGATTAAAACCATCACGCTCCATCCGAACTCTCACAAATCCACCCCATCTCCCTTTCTCGGACCTCCTTGAGAATCTTCCAGCTGAACCATCCCCCTCCCGTCCCTTCTGACTAGCGAGGCTGTTCGCTCTGCCCACGGATCCTTGTGTTTCTTTGCATTGGCCCCTTTTTCTTAGACGAGGTGGAAACCCAGATGTGCTCCTGTCCTTCCCTACAGCTCTTCCCTGGGGGAGATTTCTTCTCTCTGCTCCTTCCAGAGCCACTCTTACGTGGTGACCTGCAGGCCATCTTCCGATTGCACTCAGATGCCGAGCCGACCCTTCTACAAGCTAAGGTGGTCCTTTTTCCTCTCCTCCAGCTGGCGTTCAGGAGCCCCCAGGCCTCACGGTGGTAGCTGAGGGTGAGGTGCGCAGCAGGGAGGTCACGGGGTCCGGGTTGCCGTGCGGGGTGCTTGTGCCTCTAGACTTGCTGCAGCCTAATCCTGGGCCTTCCATCCTATGATCGATTGCTTCTAGAACTGCTGGAGATTATGAATCGGTGGATCTAATAGAGCCCAGCTCATAATGGTCAGCTCCCATCTCACGGCCAGGATTCTACCTCAATTAGGGCTGTGTTCCTGCTATGTAATTCTGTGCTACAAGTGATATGTGGGTCTGCACTGCGATTCTTCTGTTAGGCCTTGCCGTGAATTCCACTGGCATTTTTTCCAACCGCAAATACCTCCACCCACACCAGTGGTATTACCAAGCAACAGGTCTACCCGTGATACAGCCAGTCAAAGCCAATCACACACGCCGCCCCCATCTCTGAATGCACAGGTCAGAGCGGAATTCCCTGTGCGGGCTATGCTGTCCCCTGAACCTAAAATGACTAACTTGGCATTGTGCTTCCTTCTCAGTGCTGGGAAGAGGAGGATGCAATAACTCATTCTTTGTTACAGATGAGCACGTGCCAGGATTCCCAGACCCCTGAGCCCATAAGCTCTTCACCGATCTGACGTGCCCTGAACCTTTGTGGGATTTACCTTCCACCTCTTAAATGCAGATGTGTTTTCAAAGGCTCCAAAACATTTTCCACTTCTTACTTATCTGTTCCCCTTAGTATGATGTCATTGACATAATTTTTTTTTTAGAAATAGGGTCTCACTCTGTCACAGAGGCTGGAGTCCAGTGGCTCAATCACAGCTCCCTGTAGCCTCACACTCCTGAGCTCAAGTGATCCTCCTGCCTCAGCCTCCTAAGTAGCTGGGACCACAGGCATCCCACTATGCCTGGCTTTTTTAATTTTTATTTTTTTCAGAGACAGGTTCTCACTATGTTGTCCAGGCTGGTCTCAAAGTCTTGGCCTCCAGTGATCTTCATGCCTTGGCTTCCCATAGCACTGGAATTATAGATTTGGGCCACTGTTCCTGGCCAGTCAACATCATTTACAAGTGTGAAGGTCTGTGGGATAACCAGATTATGACACAGAGCAGCAGAGTTAGCACACGGCCTTCAGCAAGATTGTCGCTCCTTTCCTTATCGTCGGAATACAAATCACTCTTGGTTCTACTTCCTCCAGAGAATGAAAAGGATGTATTTCCCATGTAGGGACTGTAAAACACGTATTTGAGGCTGGTTTATTCATAAGGCAAAGATCCCACATTTGGGCACAGCAGCTGCGGTTGGAATTGTGACCTGTTGGTGTTTGTGGCCGTCCACTGTCAACATCTAGCCTCAGTCTTCCGGGCTCTGCAATGTGAATTAAATGGAAAAATGACAGGGACCACCAGCCGTACATCCTCCGAGTTTTAAGGGTGGTACCAGCTGGGCATCCCTTATCTGAAGCGCTGAGGACCAGAAATGTGTGGGAGCTTGAGTGTTTTGGGATTTTGGAATATTTGCAAATACATAAGGAGGTATCTGGGGGATGCAACCCAAGTTTAAACATGAAGTTCATGTGCACCATACACATGTGGCCTGATGGTAATTTTATGTGCTCTTTTGAGTAATTTAGTGCGTGAAGCACAGTTCTGACAGCGCCGTGTGGGGTCAGCTGTGGGACTGTCCGCTGTGGCTTCACCTCAGTGCTCACAAAGTTCTGTATTTCAGATTGTAGGACTTCGGGATGCTCAACCCGTACTAATCTTTGCCCTTTGCTCCAGAATTTGTTTGGGATCTACCATTTTAGTGACGGGAAAGGAGAAGTTTTAGAGGATTCCAGTACGGATTCCACTTTTTTAGCTCTTACCCTACCAAGGAGCCAGTATACATCTACACATGCAGAGACTGGGGTACAGCCACAGTCAGGTGCTTGGAGCCAGGACCCCCCGGTGGGCCAGGGCTCTATTTATGACGTGCCCCCACTTCGTCCCAGTGTAACCCAGGGCCACGGTGAGGCTTCTGTCCCTCGGTATCAGCTCAGACTCTGCGTGCAGCAATCTCTGAAATGCTGTGCAGTATTTTTTCCCAAGCTGCTTATTCTCCAAGTAAACAGGTCCTTATGGGAAGGGAGGGGGACATCACCTCGTACCCCCGACTCGGTGCTGCAGAGGCCTTCCTCAAGGGGACATGGCTTCTCTTTCAGTCACTGGGTTCTGAGTCCGAGAACTACCTCAGTCCCAGATAATTGGCACGCGATCATGATACTTTTATTGGCGTGGATTTCCTAGCCTATGTAAGGTGTCCATTCTAGAGTGCCCACTTCTCTGAACCTTTTGATTCCTTCTTTATCCTCTGCAGCGGCAGCTCTGGAACTTCTGACTAGTGTGAGCCATTGCTTTCCTGGGTTTCTAAGAGCCAATCTGGGGCCACATTGGTCCCATCTCCCAGAGTCCTCGGGTGTTAAATCCTGTAACATGGAAGACGCTTCCACACTAACTTCCCCCTCGCCAAGCTGATCCAGCACCGGAATCCAGCCCGTTCGCACTCCTCCAGCTCCTGCTATGAGCTGGCTAGACCCTGCCACTCCTCTGGCACACGCACCCTTTCACCCTCACGAGCCAGGTGATGCTGTGTGTTGCCCTTGGTTACTGTTTCAGGGCGAGGCGGAAAGATGGAAACCTGGATCCTCTTGAAGAACAGAAACTTCTGCCTCATCTTCACCATGAAACAGGGAGAAGGAGTCAGCTTCTGGGGTTCAGGCCATCCAGGACACACAAATGATTCAATCTTATAAAATTGATTCCGTTTTCCTTTTTTTACACTGCATCAACCTGACACCACCCTGATACCATGTGTTGTAAACATTTCAAGTGTAACACACTCCAGGTTGAACTTCTGATCTCTCCCAAATCCTGCTTCTCAAGTCTTTCTGCCAGAGCAATGCTAGCCACGTGATTCCAGTTCTTAACCCAGAAACCTAGCCGTTGTCTGATTTGTAGCTTTCTTTTATATCCCACATCTAATCTCTCAGTAACTCCATTTTGCTTCCTCTTCCAAATGTGTTCAGAATCTGATCACTTCTGAACACCCCGCTGGTGCAGTCACAGACCAAACTCCACATCTCTCATTTGCATTATCTTAGTAACCTCTTGACCAGCCTCTTTGTTTCCAACCTCACCCTCACGACTAGAGCCTTTTGTCAACACAGTAGCCAGGGTGATCCTACTGACATACAAATCAGCACGTGTCACTCTGTCAAAATACTGAAAGACTCCACATCTCACTAAGAGCTTAAGTCTCTAAAATGGTCTGTAATTCTTAGCATAAGTGGGTTCTATTATTTCCCTCACCTTGTCTCCGCTGTGCCCCCGCTCAGTCACTGCAGCCACGCCTCCATGAGACTTGCCCAGCACAGCCCTGCCTCAGGGCCTTTGCACCTGCTACCCGCGTTTCTGCAGCTCTCTCCCCACTCCTTCACCTCTTTTCTAAGCTGTCGTCTTCTGAATGGGGCTTTTCCATTCTATCTGAAACTCCTACCCTTTGCTAGCAAACACCCCTTATTCTACTTATTTTCAAACATTCTATGTATTTTTCCAGTTTAAATTTTTTTTCTCCTTTCTCTCACATAAAACTCTAAGAAGAGAGACTTTTTTTTCAATTTTCTTCAATGCTATATTCTTAGAACACTGCTAAATAAAGATTTACTCAGCATTAACTTCATATTTATTGAATAAGCAAATGAATATCTCTAAAGGCACCTAAACTGGAAATATAGTACTATCCACATAAATTAATTTTACAGTATGATTATTGAGTTTTGATTTTACCTGGAAATATGCAAAAGGAATAAAAAGTCAATTGTGTTAATTAATAATCACTATTCTAAGCATAAATTGCATTTGTTTTAGACAGGCAGTGTGGAAATTAAGTCAACTCAGATATGATTCTTTACTTTAAATAATTTAAGCATAGCATAATTTTGCCAAATGTGCACATGGGTACCTCTGGAGAACATTTGCAAAACAAATTGTCAATATAAAATAGAAAAAGTAAAACTCACTTTCACCTCTTTTTAATTCTGCCTCATCTTGTATTTAGTGATGAAAAATGCCTGTCCTCTCCTAGGTCTAAAGAAATTTTCTCCACCATTGTCTCAAATAATGGTCTGTTATTCTTTAAGAAAAATGAAGGATTATAATTCTAAACCAAATAAAGTTCATCGGTTGGCTTTAATTCTTACAAAGTGAGACTGATAATTTGAAAGCCTTTTATGTTCTTCTGTCATTGGCAGTGTTTGCTCACTGAATTCAATCATGATATCTTTATTAAATCATTCAACATTGAGTTAAGTCATTAAATCATTGAATAGCATGATAGAGCTAGTTTAAAGATAATATTAAATAATGATTAATAGGCAAAATTCAGGTCCAGCCTGGGTTCAAATCAGAGCTCTTTGATTAATGACTGTTTGATATTTGACAAAATAACTACTCTGAGCTTTGGAGACATCATAGCACCAACCTAAGAGTGTCATGATGAGAATTCAGTGGCTGATCCCTCTAAAATGATCCAGAACACTCCCTGGTGCACTATGAATCTTACCGGTATCATTAACTCTACTGGGTTAACAACTTACCCTTGAAGTCAGGACTTTCAACCTTGAGTCTATCAATACTCTTAGCAATCAAAAACAATTTCAGCTCACATGGACTGAACTTGAAACCAGGCTGCAGACAGACTTATTAATATTCTTTTACGTTAAAATGTTTTATTGTGGTATAACACATGTACAGAAAAATGCCCAGACTGTGTGTGCACTGTCTTAGGAGTTTTTAGTAGGTGATCACACCCAGGAAACCACCTCCCAGAACTAGAAACAGACCTCTCAGCACTCTAGAAGTCCCCTCCCGCCTCCCACGGCCTCCACCCTCCAGGAGTTGCCCAGAACCTGACTTCTCCCACGGGGGTTTGTGGTGCTGGTTTTGGACTTGTGTCCTGTTTTGCTGTCTGGATCCCTTCATTCAGCGACACGTTTACGGAATTCATCAGCATTATTTGTAGCGACAGTGGGTTTCTCTCGTGGCTGTGGCATCTTCAAGGGTGTGAATATGCCGCTTTACTCGTTCTGCGGACAAAGAACTGTGTGATGTTTCCAGGTTTGGAAAGATGACTGCTGTGACTATTAATGAACACACACCTTTTGGTGCATGTATCAGGGTGGAACTTTGGGACTGTAGGTTAGATGTATGTTCAGCTTCCGTAGATCCTACCAAGAGGTTTCCAAAGCAAACACACCCACTTCCGTCCACCGGCAGCCCTGTGAGCATTCCAGTAGCTTGATACGCTCACCGACATTTGGGGTGCTGAGTCTCACTTCAGCCGTCCCAGCGGGCATCAGTGGCACCGCATTGTGACTTTTTGCATTTCTCTGGAGATGAGTCTGAGCACCTCGGCATTTGTGTGTCTGCCAAATGTTCCTTTGAGAAGCAACTACCCAAGACTTTGCTGAGTTTTCACATGGGTGGTCTCTTTTCCTTATTTTTTTATGTACTCTCTCTATATCTGAATTCTTCATATTTTCTGTGTATAAGTTCCTTTTTGGTAATGTTTGGCAAATACCTTCTCCCACTCCCTGGCTTGTTTTCCACTCTCAATTGTCTTTTGACAACTGTTTTGAAGAGTATGAAATGCACATAGAAAAGTGTACCTATCACAACCTGAAGATGCTTGTGAAAACTGATCAAGAAACAGAATATTGACAGGAAGCTCCCCTTACTGCTTGGTGTCCTCTGATAAGTCAAAGTTTTCATTTTAATGTGTTCTAATTTATTAATATTTTTCCTTAAATTTGTGTTGTTTGTAAACTGCTTGAAAAATCCTTGCCTACCCCAAAGTCTTGAAGTTGTTACACATTTTCTTCAAGATTTATTATTTGAGAGTGCAAGTTTTAAATCCATAATCCTTCTGGAATTCTTTTATATACTGAGGTGCAAGTAGAGACATTCTTATTCAGATACAGATCTGATTGACCTGGTTGACCCTGCCTTGTCCTCTGGAGAAACCCTTTTCCAGTGACACCTTTGTCACGAATTAGCCATCTACGAGGCGTCTATGTGTGGTTCAGTTTCTTGATCTAACCAGTGGAACTTCTGCTCGTTTATGTTTTCACCAATAACACCCTATCTCAAGTACCGTAGTTTTATGATAAGCTTTGACATGCAAGTCTGTAAGTCTTCCAACTTTATTGTTATTTTTTATTCTTTTAAGATTGTCTTTGCTGTGCTTATTTTTTTTTTCTATACCCAAGAAATTGTAGAATTCACTTGTTAATTTCTAAAAAAAAATCTTCTGGAGGTTTTAATAGGAATTGTATTGAAGCTAATAGATAAAATTATAGAGAATTCGAATATTGCTATACCTAGTCTTTTATTCCATAAACATTTTATATCTCTTCATTTATTTAGGTTTTTATTAATTTTCTCTACGTCTTCTTTATTATGTATAGGTTTTACGCATCCGATAGATTTATCCCTAGGTATTTCACATTTCTAGCTATTGTAATTTTTTTATTTTCTAATTGTTTATTGCTAGTTTATGTTAAGTCCAATTAATTAATGAATAATGAAAGTGATAAATTTACTTATTTTAAAATTGTACCTGTAGATTCTTTTGGGTTTTCCTCAAACACAATTTTGCCTCTCCAAATAATAATAGTTTAATTTTTTTCTTTTTCAATCATCGTACTTTTGTTCTTTTCTGTCAATCTTCTTAGTCTTTATTCAAATTCATACTTATCAGCCTCTTTCAATGAGCCCGTGATGTTTTGCCTAATTAGAAATCAGTAGGAATGCCTGCTCTGAATTTTCCATGAAAACATTGGAGCATGTAAATGTTTTCCTTAAACTCAGGAGTTCATAATCTCTATTTATTTCTCTATTTAATTCTTTTGGGGGTGTGCTCACAGAATATATCCATTGTTGAACCTTCATTTAAAAAAAAAAAATGTGTAACTGAAAGGTCAATGAATTTGACTTCTCTACCCACTTCCAGAACTGAATTTACTATTAATGTTATCTATTTAGGGTTTGCCTCAATGGTTTTTCAAAAACAATTTCAGCCATATGTTGTCATAAAGGAAAGACCATTTCAAATTAGAGTTCAGTTTTCTAAATGGAACCATTCCTCATATATGTAAACAAAAAGTTTCTCTTTGGTAAAAAAATACAGATCCTTTAAAGATATTTTAATAAAATCAAAACCTGAAATATGGCATTGAAAAATATTTGGTGCATTGATAAAGTTCCTAGGGGAACTCTGGACGTTTAAAGCAACAGTTTGATTGAATAGAACAATAAATGCAGGGCTGAGTGTATTTTTCCTCTTTCTTTCTCATCTAGTAGAAAAATATAGATAATAGAGCTCATTTATTTCCTTAACATTTCAGAGCTCCACAGATGGGAAAACACAGCCCAGTGGAAATGATTTCTGGCAACCTTGAGAAGCTATGTTAGCATTTTGTGGCATTTCTCTCGGTGACATGTAAAGCATGGCTTTCCCTCATTGCGGTGTCACAGTGAAGTGTCACAATAAAGCCAAAATAGTGTGCCCTCGGGGAAAACTAGGAAAAGGGACCATTTTCCATGCAAACACAAAGGGTAATATTTATTATAAAGCCTTTCATTTTAGCTCCAAATGCTGCCTGGGCCATGGGTACTTTCCAATGGAGAAATACACAGAATGTGAGATTTGAAGGAAATTTTATGTGTAAATCTAATTCAGTTTATGTAAATATAAAAATGTTAAAAGATAAAATGCATTTGTGTGCACACACGCACACATGCATCTGTGGAGTGCACGGAGGGAGAGTGGGACGCTGCCAGTGACGGACTTTACACAGTGTTGACAGAGTCCAGAGAACCCGAACCAGGCGTCAGAACAGGTCTGTCTTTACCTAAAACAGAGATTATCTCTTTTATCCGCAGAATATGTGATATAGAAATTATTATCCCTATGTAGATGAAGAATTTGTTGTTCCAAAATGGTAAACTCTTTGTTGTGGGTTACACAGCTAGTATTACTTATGCTATCTCATTTATCTTCTCATCAGATACAAAAGCTAATTGTAAGCTAAACCTGCACTTTGATAAAACACCTTTTGTGACATTCTGTCCATCCTACACTTGGGTGGTTAGTATTTGGACCCAACTATTGAACTCTTTGTCGCTCCAGGCTGTGGACATTTCAGGGGGGAGGGGTCGTGGTTATGTTTTGCACCGTGTTTTTCATAGCTGCAACTCGGAGTCTTCTTCAGATGGAACGAATGTTTTTTATATCCCCACCCAAATCATCCAACTCCCGGTAGCGGGCAGTTTCCTTCTAGTTACAGAGGTCACCACTTTACCCAGGTTCTAATTCAATGAATTGTCAAATGCATCCAGAAATTACCTTGGCTATCTCCATTTGACAACAGGGAGACAGGGCATGAGCTTTGGGCCCAGTAGACTTGGATTCAAATATTGGCCTCACCAATTCCCAATTGTGTGATTGTGGAAATGTTACTTGCCTTTATAAGCAAATGTGGATGATAATATTATAATAGCAAGATACAGTTTGTAAAGATTTTACAGTTACTGTGAGTTTGGCCCCGTTCATCACCCCAATTATCAAAGAAAGAAATGACATTTTCCTGGCTGAAATCCCTTGTTTAAGAAGCCCTGCCACCTCAGGCCTCATGGATCAATGCTCCCTGGTGCCAGCAAACTTCTTCCTTCTCCTCCCCTCTCTCCTTCTCCTCTCTCTTTCTTTTTAATTTTATTGTGCTAAGAACATTCGACAAGGCCAAGTGCAGTGACTCATGCCTGTGATCCAAACGCTCAGGAAGGCTGAGGCAGGTAGGTCCCCTGAGCTCAGGATTTTGAGACCAGCCTGAACAAGAGTAAGACCCTGTGTCTACTAAAAATAGAAAAACTAGCCATCTACGGTGCTGGGTGCCTGTACCCCCAGCTACTTACGAGCCTGAGGCAAGAGATTGGTTTGAACCCAAGAATTTGGGGTTGCTTTGAGCTATAATGTCAGGGAACTCTAGCCAGGGTGAGAGAGTGAGACTCTGTCCCAAACAACAACAACAAAAAACACACATTTAATATGAGGACTGCCATCTTAGCAAATATTTAAGTCTACAACACGCTATTGGATACACTGCTCTACTGCAGACCTCTACAGCTTATTCATCTTGCTCGACTGAAACTGTGCCTGGTGGTTACTAACTCCTCATTTCCCTCCCCCAATCCTGGAAAACAGGATTCCACTCTTTGCTTCTATAAATTGGACCATTTGAGAGTCCTCATATAAAGGAATCACGCAGTAGTTGTCTTTGTATCTGGCTTATTTCACTTAGAATAATGTCCTCAAGTTTCCTCCACGTTTCTGCTCAGTGACGTGTTTCCCACTGGTTCAAGGTTGAGTGGTGTCTCACTCCATGTGCACATTACATTTGTTTTATCAATTCATCTGCTCACGGGCATTTAGGTTGTTTTCACATCTTGGCTATTGTGAACGATCCTGCAGTGAACATTGAACATAGCACCAGGGGTCCTTAAAAATGAAACTACCACATGAACCAGCAATGTCACTGCTTGTATTTCTACAGAAGAGTTGAAATCAGGATCCAGACAAATCTTCATTTTAATACAATTTTTCAGCCTCTTTCCCAATACCAGCTTTGGGCTTCAATCACGATGGCTTTCAGAATCCACTTTCTTTCCCTGTTTTAATATCTGGAAGACCTAGGAGCCTCTGTCTAATTTATACAGACCTTCTTGGTTCTTTCTAAGGGCTTAGTGATCTTATGTATGTTCTCAGGATTTTTTTTTTTTTTTTGGTGGAAATTCATTTGATTTAGGAGACTTAAGCTCCTTTAGGAAATGTGAACTTTCTTCACATATTTGGGAAATGTATCTGCCTTTGATATGTTTCTTCTGCCCCTCCAGAGCCAGTGTTCTTTGTCAAAGAAGTGCAAGGGTGATTTGCTGCTGGGCTGGCCATCCTCACATCCCAGCCTGCGGTGAGGACCAGCAGGCTCAGCCCGTGCAGGTCCTTGTGTCTCGCACAGTCCTCTGTAAACACCGTTCCTGCTCTCGTAGGCACCGGTCGTATTCTCCTGTGCTCCATCCTTCTGTACAGGGGCACATCAAATGTGGGCTCATCAGAGAAATTTTGTGAAAACATATTCGTTGATTTAGAAACTTCACTCTCCTCTTATTTATCAGAATAATTTGCAGTTATTCAACTTTTACTCTTTCTTAAGAGATTTCTAACTCTTAAATTATCTCTCCTTTAAGAAGCTTTTATTTTTCTTAGCATGATACTTCCTCCTCCCCACCTTGGAAGTTTTTTAATCTGCTCCCTCTATTCAAGAGTTTCCAAATGATTATACCCAAGTCATTTTCATCAACAGGTCGCCGTCTTTGCCTTGATGTTTGCAAGAGAACAACTGAAGGCCTCTGTTTAGTAACGTTACTGAGAATTGTATCTTGTTACTCTGCGTCTAGAATTTTCTCCTGTGGATCTTTTCATCTAAAGCTCCAGCATTTTTAAAGAGCATTTAATAACTGTCTCTCATCTAGCTGGGTATTGCAATGGGCACCTGCAATCCCAGCTACTTGGGAGTCTTAGGCAAGAAGATTGCTGATTGCTTAGCTCTGACATCAGGGAACTCTACCGGGGTGACTAAGACTCTCTCAAAGAATAAATAAAAATTTAAAAAGCTCTCATCGCCTGTTGGCTAACCCTCTGATTTCCATGGATCTTGTTAAGAGAATGTCTGCCTTAGCTTCACACATAGAGCAATCTGCAGTAATTCTGAGTGGGCTGCAGGAAGGAGGTCTACTTTGAAAGGGCTTCCCTCGGGAGAATTTCCAAATAAAACTGCCTGAGAACAGGAGTGAAGATAAAGTGTGGTCCATTTTTTGTGAAATCCAGTCTCATTTCTGTTCCTTTTATTTTGTTCGGTGTGCCAAATGAGTGAGAATGAGAAGACAGAACACCACGTAGCATCTTTCTTTTGGTCTTGGAGATTGTTTGACTGAATGCTTGTGGCTTGCCCCTTGCCCTGTGCTTTTTCAAGTCGAAGCCTTAGATGTGTGACATTTCAAGTTTGAGCCTACAACTGCGGCAGAGATAAGCAGTTTCAGTAGCACACAACTATTTGAAAATCCGTGTCATTTATCCATACTGGATGGACATTTTTTTTTTTTTTTTTTTTTGGTATCTGGTGGTGTGTTTTTCACATTAGCTCTTTCTTAGGATTAGCAAACCAGGGCAAATCTTGTTTCATCCCTCCCTGGGTATGCAGGGTAGTGCCAAGCAAAGCACAGATTAACATATGCTTACTCAGGATTAAGGATGACTTTTTAAAAAACTCTTCTGATAGGCAGTAAAGTCGAATCCACACGGTTCGATGGATTCCACAGATGGGCTGTTTTTGTTAACACCAACAGCTAGCCCTAAACCTCTAGTCCTGAGTTTCCAAAGGCTTTGGGTTTGACTCCCTGAAAGTCACACGTCAAACAGCAGCAAACCCTAGTCTACCGTGTTCTTAATGTGCCTCAATCACTGCAGCGCTGCGTATGATGGCTCCATGGCAAAGAAGAGGAGGGCAGAGGAGCAGGCGCTGGGCGTCCCAGTCAACAAGAGGAAGTCCCTGCTGATGAAGCCCCGACACTACAGCCCCAGCACGGACCGCCACGAAGACGGCGGGGACAGGACTGAGGAGGATGGCCTCGTGGAAACACACCGTCACTCTGCCACAGGTAGCAAAGAGCAGGCCCAGACCTCACCAAGGACTCAGTCTTAGTGGACATAAAACTTACGGTTTGTGTGGTCATAAAAATACATTCAAATTTGGAAGCAAGACCAAACATTTATATCACTTGACATGAATTTATCCAGGGCCCATTTTTTAAACCAGTAACTGTGGAGGGTCTATAGATAAGTGACAGAGAGTCCTTCCCTCACCCTGACCATTTTCAAAGCAGAGGATTAGACTATGCCTCTATTTGAAGAAAATAAAAGATACAAAACCTTAAAGTAGAAGAATACTTTGTCTTCTTAATAGGATGGATGTCAAATTCTTGAAAGAATCCTTTCATTTCAAGTTCATATTTAAGCATGATGATACCTTTTCAATGATCAAATTCTATATCATGTTTATTAGTGATTATGAGATATACCTATATAAAATATTTATATACACATATCTAGAACATTTATTTTTTGTCTTATCAATATATATAGTATTGCCCCAGAAAATATAATTGGTATTTAATAAATAAATATAATAAACATAACAGCAAGGACCAGTATAGATGGTCTGTGTTCTTAATATTTTAGTAGTTTTTGAATAAATGTTTGTGGCAATAAACTATAGAAGCAACCTGAAGTTGTCAGACTAGAGTCTCCTTCAGTGGAGAAATGATGTATTATCGGAAGTGTATCGCCATGCCCATTATTTCCAAATACATCATTTAAATTTCCCTTTAGGTACACGTTATAGTTCATTGATTCAATTCTTCACTTACTCATCAAACACCCTTTGCATGCTAAGTGAACTGTAATTACAATTTTGAAACTTTAGGATTCGTTTCTATCCCCCTGACAGTTCTTCTCATTGGTACGTGCTGGTCTCATGCACCTCGGAGTTGGAATGCTCTTCGGGCATGAGGCTGAAGTTGAGGAACATGCAAGAAAATCTTGAAAATCATGAAAAAAATTAAGATCTAAAGCTCGTTTTAGTAGAAACGAAATTAGTTACATATTCTACTAAACATTTTTCCTGAATGTGAGTTTTTTAAAAAATCAAAATGTACTAAATAGATAGTTATTTGAAAAGAAGTATTTACTATACAAACAAAAGGCAATGGGATTCTTAAACCATAAATATTTATGGTATACAGAATGACAGTTAACAATCAGTATTAGTAGAAAAGACGTAAAAACATGTAAAAACTTGCTGAGTGAGCACAAACCCCAGCTAAGAATCATCTCTGGTGATCATGGCTTAGAAGTAGTCTGAGATTCCATAGTTAGAACAAGGTTATATTCTGATTTGAATGTGTTTAAGTAAATTTTCTGGTTTTTCGGTATTTAGCAAGTGATTTAAAGCATCATGACTTCTCTTGAAATTATAATAATCCTTGACTTTTTTTGTTTGCCTTGAGCTGGTCAGTTTTATTTCTTGATTCATGAAAATTACAGGTTGAGTCTAGTATTTGGCAAAGTCCTTGAATCACTGTGGTTTTGTATAATGTGTCTAGCTGGCATCAACTAGCCAAATAGTTAAGAACATGGATGTGCTTTTGGGTCAACACATTCTTGGATACCTCACTGACCTGCCACTTTCTACTGTGGTTTGTTGATCACTGGATGGTTAATATTAACCAAGTTGAAGATATTGTACAAATATGCTCCAGATAAACATTCACCTATAAGCACTGGTGGGCATCTATTTGCAGATTTATAAACAGATTAACTACCTTTATATTTAATATTTGAACTACTACTATGAATAATGAATATGCTGAAATTACAACAGTAGCGATCATTATTTTTGACTTCTTAATATATTTTAGGTGCATAAATTATTTCATGTAGTCCATACAATGCCACACGTGTGTATGATTATGGTCACAGTTTTACATATGAGATCACTGGGGACTAAAGAGATTTAACGCTAAAGGTAATGCAGCTTGTAGGCATTGGAAGAGAGATAATTAGGAAACAATTGGAAAGACAGCAAAATAATTATTTCCCAGCTAACCATGCTCTATCATTCAATCGTCTCCCTGCTCTAACCTCCTTTAGAGTGGACAAGGTTCCTACAACATCAGATCATGAAGTCATATAATGTCCTGAACTGGCAGATTCTCTCGCTAGTCAAAAGAGCAAAGATTCTAAGTTGCTTTCAGCCCTCTGAGCAAGTTACCCTCCACCTCCATCCCCTGGAGGAAAAAGAGCTGAGTCAGTGCTAAGCCCAGCATAGAGCTTTTCATCTAGCCCCTCATTTACTCCAGGTACCTCCGGGTCTTGTACCTGCCCAGGTGCGTGCCCAATAATATCACCAGTGGGGAAGTGCAGGTGGTATAGTGCCCATGAAGGCTGAGGTCCTGAGCCTGAATCTTGCGAAGTTTTCATTCCTTTTTATGCCATAAACTACGCCTATACCCTCAACTAGCTGTCTTTCAAAGAGATGCAGGTGGGTGTTACGGGGGACAGAGGAGAACGTGCACAAACGTGAGCAGATATATCTTCTTCGCTGGGAGGATGAGCTTGCAAGGTGAGTGCTGGTGGAAAGATGAGTACCGGCTTTCCCAGCACTGACAGGAAAAGGGGTGTCACCTGCAAGTGAGAGGAAGCAGGCCGCGGGGACCCCAGCAACAAGGACACGTCCTTGTGTTTTGGGAAAATCTGTCACAGACATAGAAGATCTAGGGCTGAGATGATAATTTTAACACATATTATCGCTCAACAAATGGCAAATGAAGGATAAGCCAGTCCAATTTTAGGACTTTGAAAGATGAATTCATTTTTCTAGGACGTTCATTCCCAGTAAAATTTACACATTCAAAGAAGCCTGGAAAGCTAACTTACCTATAAAAGTAACCTAGCTAGCTACAGAAACAGAACTGGAATCCTGTTTAATAAACTCCAGTGATACTAAAGGAGTCAAACTCAAATGTGTTGTGATTTTCAGAGGATTTTTAAAGATGTTTTGATGCAGAACAGCTGACATAGATGTGATAATTTATTAGCGCACGCTTATGGGATTACCGAACAACTCAGGGACCTTGGTTTAAAGTAAAGAAATGAATACAATTGTATTAGGCAACAGCATTTTTTTTTCTTGGTGCACAAGAAAAGCACTCCAGCTGCCCCCCTCCCCAACCTCATGCTTGGGAATGCATTCAGAGTGGAGAAAGGTCTGTATCCACTAACTGGCTATCTCTGACTATAAACATCTTATGGCCCCCAGGAGTTGACCCTAGAAAATTTCGGACCTATTATCTTTGTAGTCACAAGAAAGTTGAGGTCCAATTATTTTCTAGTTTTGTTGTGTTGTTTGTTTCTATGTCTTTTTATTTGTAATTTGAGGCTCCTTATTCTTCCTCATTGAAAGTTAGCTGACAATTGCATTCTAGTATCTTCATATAAATTCACTCTTGAAAATATCCAAACTTGGGAAAATAACGAGCTCACAGCATTCTTAGCAGCTTCTCCTCTGTGCACCATGACATGGCATCTATGGTGTCAGATCTGCAGTGGCAGAGCACAGAGAGACGAGCAGGTGGCCACGTGGGCTGGGCCTCAGCACTCCACAGGCCAGTGTGGGCACCTGGTCTTGAGCCAGCCCTCAGCTCTCTGGACCTGTAGGTTTTCTTCTGTGAAATACAATAGCAAGCACTTATCTTGTAGTCACTGAAGATCATATGAAATGAAGAACTGAACCCCAGGCCAGGAACATGGTCCTAGAAAGGATGGTTGGCTCATGTAGCCATTGGGCCATTGGATTAGCCTTGTTTTCAAAACTAGGGCTCAGATAACCCAGGGCCTGCCCCGGGCAGTGCAGGGCGAGTAGCATGACCCTGTCCCCGGACCATTGTGCGCTGACTCCAGTTTTCACAGTGCACTGAGGATGGGGTAGCAGAGCTGAGCCTTCTCAATTCTGTGCACCCTGCCCTGCCTTTGGGGTCAGTTTTAGGAATTATTCTAAATGAAAGACAGGTCCACCTCATGGATGCAAGGGCTCTGCGTACTCCCCACTGCTACTGTCTTCTAAAGTAGTATCTGGGGCAGGGGAAGAGAGCCATCACTTACTGAATACCAGCTGCCCATTCCTGTGGGACCCTCAGTTCTTGCCCAGGGCCATACTGTCCTCCTCACAGTACCAGTGGAGACACCGTGCTGGGACCGGTGAGGCAGCCTGAGCACAGAGAGTACCCCAGGATCAGAATCCACGCCCAGGCCCCCGAGTCCCCAGGCAGGCTCAGGGAAAGTGGCTCAGTGGACGCCACCCGGCCTCCAGGGCGAATAAAAGCACACTAGCCCCAGGAGACATAGGCAGCCCATCTCAGATCTGGGAGAAACAAGCGCCCCATCACCGACCTGTCAGCTCGTAAAGCTAACTAACTTTTTCCTTTTGCCTACAGTGAACGCCGGGGAGGGGAGACTGTGGAAACTTGTTTGCAGGTTTGCAGACCCTTTCCTGGAAACCAGAGCAAGCGATGCATGGTGGCACCTCTGTCGGCAGGGCCCCTCTTTTTCTGAAGAATAATTAATAAATATTTTCTTTTAGCATATAACAAACAGTTGAACCAAACAATTATGTAAACTGGAAATGACCCAAAATGCTAGCAGTTGGCAGCGGTACTGTGAAGTGCATCGTCCTGCACGTGTGCGTTTTTGTCACTCCCGCCTCTCTGGTGATCTGCACTTAATAGGAATATTTTAAACTATGTAGCTAAGCAACAGAGGTAATTGTTGCTTTCTAGAGCTTTTGTTAGCACTCTAACACAGCCCAAATATGCATAATTAGGTATAATGTCTATAAATCATTATCGTACACATGTGGGTAGTTAAGTGGAGTGAGAGAATAGTTCAATGAATTGAGCATATTCACTGAAAATGCTTTTTATTTGTTTTCTGTAGTTCATAATACTTTAAAATTATCATAACCCTTTACACTTTCTCTTAATAGCCAACCGTGATATTGAGAAAAACTTCATTTGCATTTTAGACTATGTTTAATATATTATTTAAACCTGGAGTTTCCTCCGATATGAATTCGGGAGAAGAGAGGCCATCCTATCAAATATTATGTGATTGTTTATCCAGCCTCTTTTCTAGGAACTAAAATGTTAAATTTTTCAGTTTATGTTGAATAGATCCCAACAAAAGACTGCACCCTATAATCAGCAGCATTTACAGGGGCTGGTGTTGTGACTGAATCCTTCCCTTCATCCAAAAATGCTTTTAGTTACTATGGCAATATTTACTTGATCCTGGCAGTCCAGTGTTGATTTAGGGAGATAATTACCAGAAAGGAAGATGATGGAGATGTATTTTTGAGTGTCCTTGTCAGAGACAATGTTTATAAAAAATTAAATGAGACCAAAAAAGGCACATTGTCTTCCGCACAGAAGCCCTCCCTCAGCCCTCACACTGGAGGGCTGGGCTTTTCTTTCCTCCAGAGATATTTATTAACACAGAATGCACTTCACTTGGTGTCTTTAACGGTTTTTAAAGGGGCTTATTATTTTGGGCTTCCCATCCCCCCACTCTGCCTTTGAGACACAGAAATGGTCCTTTTTTTTTTTTTTTTTTATGTCAGAGGACCATTGCTAGGTAGTTGGCACACTTCACGGCCTGGTGTATGGGCTGGGCTGGTGTGGTCAGCACATCCCCACCCTCACTTGGTGTGTTTGCCCTGGGATGGGCTTGGGTAGGCTGACCGAATAATCTGTCACTCCAACTGAACCATTTCCAGCATGAAAAGGGTAACACTGACAACAGCAGCTGCCTGGGACAATAGCCACCCCATGGGCTGTCCTGGGCAGACGGGCAGGTGACGGCCCCTGGGTCACGGGGTACCTTGACAGTCAGGACCCAAGACGGCCTCATACTGAGAACAACTAGTTAGCATATAGCATCTTCCAATCACCCCACCTGATCTCATTTCCTCCTTACACAAATGCATGCAAGTAACAGACCAGAAAATGTGTTCCTATTCAAGATAGGACTTGATTATGCTGATCTTCCCATTGTGTTTTCCTCAAACTACAAAATTTTTTTAGTGCAACAGTTACAGAAGTAAACAAGACTTAAAAGCCTCAGAATTCTTTTAATTATCTCTACCTAGATGTATTTCATATCTTAACTAATGTTCTATAAAACACAGAAGTACACATGAGAAGGTATAGACAGTAAAGAATATAAACCAAATAAGCTCTGGACGTGTTCATCGCCACACTAGCAGAAACTCGGACGAATGTTTTCTTTACAATGCATAGTACTATGTATACTCATTTTCCTTCTGTCTGGCTGAGATTAGGGAATATAAAAGGTACAGTACAATAATTTCTAATTCAGTGTACCATTATTGTTAAGTACCTACTCCTTGTCTTGGTCAGTACCCTAGAAGCACTCAGCTCTTAATATGTTGAAAAATATAAAATCCCTTTCCTTTAAGGTAATTCTCAGAATATTATGGTCTAAGTTATATTTTAAGAAGAAACGTATTTTTTTTGCCAGGTGTGGTGGCTCATACCTATAATCCTAGCACTCTAAGAGGCTGAGTCTGGTGGATTGCTCGAGCTTAGGAGTTCAAGACCAACCTGAGCAAAAGTGAGACCCCATCTCTACTAAAATAGAAAAATGAGCTGGGTGTAGCGGCCAGGCCTGTAATCCCAGCTACTCAAGAGGCTAAGGCAAGAGGATTGCTCAAGCCCAAGAGAATTTGAGGTTGCTCTGAGCTATGATGCCATTGCACTCTACCTGGGGCAACACAGTAAGAATCTGTCTCAAAAAAAAAAAAAAAAAAGAATTAAATTAAAAAGTTTTTTAGAAAGAAGATATATACTTTTACCAACACTTATAAAATTGACAGAAATCACGTATTATGTATATTATGTATATGAGTTTACAGGTGTATGTTTGCACAGTTGTTTGTATGTGAATATGTACACATTTATATATATAATGGTGCGATTTTCTTAAAATATTTTTTGTTCATGTTTTTCAAATATTTCTTTTTCTCATAGAAGAAATTATGAAAAAACCTATGGATGAAAACCTACATTCAACTGCACAAGAAAACTCCAATAAGAAGGAAGATAGATATACTTGTTGTCAAGAGCTTGTGGTCAAATCTTTAATGCATTTGGGGAAATTTGAAAACAATGTGTCATTTCAGACCATAAGTGAAAACTTAAATGACAGTGGCATCCAGTCTTTAAAAGCAGAGAGTGAAAAGGCAGATGAGTGCTTTGTCATTCACTCTGATGATGGGAGAGACAAAATCAATGATGCACAGGTGCCGTTCTGCTCCTCCGATGACAACGAAAGTAACTCTGAAGGTGCAGAGAATGGCTGGGACAGTGGCTCCAACCTCTCAGAAGAAACCAAACCACCTAGAGTCCCAAAGTATGTTTTAGCCGATAATCAAAAAGACTTCTTGAAAGTTCCTGACATAAAAGCTGAAGGTGAGAAATTTATCCCTTGCGAGAACAGGTGTGATCCTGAAACAGAAGGGAGCGACCCACAGACTGCTCAAGCGGAAGTCTTGGACGGCAAAGCCCAGCCTCCATTCCCTGAGATTGAGGCAGGAGGTGGCGAGAGCCTGGCAGCCGTGATGGAGGAGCCCAGTGAGCTGAAAAAAGCAAAGGGAAACTTAAGTTTGCTGGAGCAGGCGATTGCTCTGCAGGCTGAGCGAGGTTGTGTTTTCCATAACACCTACAAAGAGCTGGACAGGTTTCTACTGGAGCACTTAGCAGGAGAGAGAAGACAAACCAAAGTTATTGACACGGGTGGAAGACAGATCTTTAACAATAAAAGTAAGACATGTTTTTGTATTTATTTTAAAAATAAAATTTCTTTAGGGTTTGGGGGAAATAAAGTTAGATTTTATTATTTCTTCCAGGTAACTTTTTCACAATTTAATGCAACTTAAAAACCAGTTTATAACTATACAATAAACAATTCACTTCCCCTCCATGCTCTAGATTATTCTCAGATCAAGCTATCACTTTTCTGTGTTTTCATGCACAAAAAGTGATTCAGTGCACCAATTTCTTGTAAAGTAACTGAATTCTAAATACGCATCCTACCTTTAGAAAGTATTTTAGTGGACATTGCTGGAAGTACATTAGTACTTGTTGGATCTCAAATCACTTTATAAGCCAGATAAATTACAGAAACTTAATTTTTTTTCCCATCCCTGTTCTAGAGCCATCTAACTGCTTCTGAGCTTCAAAATGATGTTAGGTCACCTGCAAACCAGGTGGGATGCTCTGACTTTCCCTGTGATAAAACTGCCTTTAGGGCATTTAGAACACTACACTTTTATCATTTCTCAAACTAGGGGCCCGCAGATAACTGGACCCACTTGAATGAGAGAGTAAATATGCTTTGAGGAGAACTTAAATTTTTTTCTCAGACTTTAGGGAAGTTTATCCCTCCCCCCTCACAGGCACCCCCTCTGCTCTCTCTCCCCCAAGTCTTGCACAGATGGGCAGTGATGATTCCAGCAGTTCTGCGCACTCCCCAGCGCAGTCCTCAGTGCTAGGGTCTTGTCTAAGATGAGTATTTACAGTTCTCAGGGGATTCTTGGTCACTCTAAAGCCCGAAGCCATAGAAATTGGGGAATTAGCATCTTAGAGAAAATTAAGGCAGAGGACTCTGAGGGCTTACCTGAAAAACGTGTTAGTGTGGTTCAGAAGTTCTGATTCCTGAGATTTATCCAGAAACAAACTGTGTCTTTTGTACTTTTAAACCCATTTTAGCACTCACCTACAGTCTTATAACTTGGGAAAAACAAAGAAGGATAAAATAATGTCATGTTGTAAGGATCAAGAGAGTACTGCCATGCAGGCAGCCTGCCGGGGGTGGGAGGGGGCAGAATATTGACCGTTTGGACCAGGACACCGGATTTAGCTCTGTGCACTCCCACTAATGTGTGAAGTATTGAATTTGTCTTTGTTTTTTTTTAATGAATTACAAAACCAGAAAGAAAGATAAAATTTACTCCAAATTCCCAAAGCCCATAGTTTTTTATATACTATAGTTTATTGATTCTAAGAGATCCAGTTTACCCATTTTAACATCTCTGAAATCAGACACTATTTTTTTATTTCTTAATAGCATGCAAAATTATGTTTCCTTTTACAACCGATGAGAACTTATAGCTGATGAAATCTAGTATTTGGAGAAACTTTTATTTACTTGAGCCATAGCTTAAGCTATTCACTGATCCTTTGGTTATTTTATAGAACTTTAAAAACTGTTTTTGTTCAAAAATTAAGACAGCAATGAATCCATATTTGTACTGGTTGGGCCAAGTAGAGATGTACAGAATTACCAATAGGGCTAGACGAACGGGTAGCACATCCTGGCATAGAGCACCATCCTTCCCTGGGTTTTAACAGCCTTTGCAAGGAGATCAAGACCAGGCTGATGCTGGTATGAAGCAGCCAAGGCAGGTGAAACCCATAGACAGGGAAACAATAGGCTTAGAGTAGAGGGAACCTACACAGTCCAGTTACAAATTCACTTCCCCGTTCCTCATTCCTGATGTAGGAGCCAGTGGCCTGTGAGATTTTTTTTTTCTCTTGACATGTTTCCCATGAACTGAAGTCACCACGTATTCCCAACCTATAGCAACATTCTCCAAACTACTGTCCTGATTCCCATACACCTTCCCCACGCAACTTTGCTGATAAAGAGAGAATGTGGGGATTTTAAAGTATGAATTTACCCAAGCCCTCTGATGAGTCAGCAATTCTAAAATAAATTTGCTTATATTATCGCTACTAAGCGCTGAGGGAGACTGGAGGTCACCATGTAAGCAGAGTCGCCATGTAATTTCCTGCCCAGCCTGCCATGCTTTTAGAGAAAAGGGGAGCCATATGTACAGTGACACAGTGGATCAGGTGTGTGGGAGGACAGTCCCAGGAAAGCCACCGGGGAACGTCACCAGAGTATAAGGTCACCCTCATTATGCACCATTGTGCAAAGAAAATAAAAGAACCAGAGCCAGGCTTGAGAGCTGCCCCAAGCTTCTGGCTTGTTATCGTGCGAACAGGTTCTGCCCCCAGAGCATTCCATCTGTACCTTTGTTTCCCGCAGCAGAGGGGACACTCTGTGGTGGCCTGTCAGTGGGCTGCACCTGGGCAGGCGCCAGCCCTGCCTTATCTCGGGCACCCTCTCTGGCTCCCGCAGACACACAGGCAATGCACAACGCCAGACCTTTCAGCAGGGTTTGGAAATGTGGCCTCGCCTGGCCGGGAGCCAGGAGAGGATGGGCATCAAAATACACGTTGCTGCTCTTTCTTCTAACTTACTCTCCAAGGGCACCAACCCTCCTCAGTTCCCGTCGGTCACACTCCAAGGATTTTGGCCAGTGGTCTATAGGCTGCGCGTTCCACATCAACTTGAAACTCAGCGTTATTTTTGGATGAATTAGAACACGTACCCACAAAATCACAGAACATCACAAAACCCTTCAGGCGTCTCTTTGTCTCTTCCAAAATACAAGAACAGTGTCCACATCACGAGGAGCCCGCCTGTCCTTAGTGTGACTGCCCGCTGCCGCCCCTCGCCCGCCTGGACACGCCGCCTCCTGCCTGCTGACCCCGGCCTGCCGCGCTTCCTGTGGAGGACCCTTGGCCCCCCCCTTTCTGCGAAACCATGCCCCATATAATTGCATTACATATGGCCCGCTGTGCCCCATCTGTCCAGGACCATTTATAATCCAACAACTGGGGTGACACAGGATCACAGAAGCATGTCTGCTCCCGCAGTAGACCGCCCTTGGAGACGTCTGTCGCACCCCGCGACAGTGGCCTGCTCCCGGTGCCCCATCCCAGCAGGCGCCCATGCGGGCTCTGCACCTGCGCGCCGCGGGGTCCTTCTCGGGCTGCAGCTCCTGGGCCAGAATCACACTGATTATTTATTGTGGCTGTTAGCATCAAGCATGCTCGTTATCCCCATGCCTTGCATCGGAGACTCCCTGCACCCCACCAGGCTCCCCCCGCCTGCAGAGCGGGGAGGTCAGGCTCCCCGCAAGGACCAGCGCCCTGGTTCCCAGAGCGAGTTGGGGGGAGGAGACTGGTTGGCTATCTACCATCTCAGTCACGACCATGAACTTTTCTAACTAGGGCCCAGTCTGTGTCAGCTGTAACCTCCTCACATTCATCTTTATTCCTCACTTCTATACCCCTTTAACCTCGGCAATGTGTGTGCCTGAAGAGTAAAGTGCCGAGTTTGTCCTCCCACAAAACGCGTTCCAAGGCGACCCTCCCCAGCGCGTCTCCCCGCGCCCTCCGGACCACTGGGAAGGCCGCTGGCGCTCTGTAAGTCTCCTGCCAGAACTTCTCCTTTCCGAGCTGCTGCTGCTTGCCTCAGTTGTCAGGTTTCAGGTTCTGCATTCTCGGTACAACCCACAGCTTCTTACTCTACTTAGCGTGTATTGTTCGCAGTGCCAACCCCTGCGGATTGTAGTATCTGGGGTCTGGGCAGCACCCTTCCTTTCTTTTTTCTTTTCTTTCTTTCTTTCTTTATTTATTGATTTTTGACAAGACAGAAAATTTTTATGTATTTATTTTAACTTAATTCTTATTAAATCATAACTGTACACATTTATGGGGTACAACGTGATGATTTGATATACAACGTGGAATGTTTAAATCAAACTAATTAACATAACCGTCACCTCACTTACTTATTTTTGTGGTAAGACATTTAAAATGTACTTTTAGTCGTTTTTAGATGGGTTGGGAGGCAGCGCCTGTGGCTCAAAGGAGTAGGGCACCAGCCCCACATGCTGGAGGTGGCGGGTTCAAACCCAGCCCCAGCCAAAAACTGCAAAAAGAAAACACCACCTCTAACTAGATGGGTTGGGCAGGGCAGGCAGGGGAGGGCAGTGGTGCTGCCCAGGGGTCCCCACCCTGGATCTGTCAGCCGCTCTGCGGGGGGCAGGCTGTGCCCAGTTGGAGCAGCTGGCCGGCTCAGACCCCGGGACCCAGGGCCAAGGATGCAGAGAACTCTCAGACGTGGTGGTTTCTTTCTTTTGTTTTCAAATCTGGCTTTTTCTGAACTCTTTCAGTAAGAGAAGGATTCAATTTAAGTAAATTCTTTCTTCTTTCCCACTTTTTTTATTCTTTCGGGGAGCTTGTTCATCCTCTGGCACAGGGTTGATTTTTCATAATGAGGCCTTAACTTCAATATGTGACATAACAACACAACCATCTCTGTATTTTAACACTGCTTTGCCCTGTGTCAGCCTTTGCTTAGGAAACCAAGAAAATTGAAAACATGTTTTATGTTTCCACAGGTCTTAGTTGAGGGTCTTATTCAAGGCAATGTGAGAAGAATGTTTACGAGGGTAAAACTGAATAAAGTGAGAATGTCACCCTGCAAGGCCACTCTGCTGAATGGGGAGGGAAAGAATGACCAAACACATTTCTCAATTTAATTTCTCCATAGATTCGCCAAGGCCTGAAAAGAGGGAGACCAGGTGCCCCATCCCCGGGTGCGATGGCACGGGACACGTGACGGGGCTCTACCCCCACCACCGCAGCCTCTCGGGGTGCCCCCACAAAGTGCGGGTCCCCTTGGAAAGTGAGTACTGCTTATCTCCCCAGGAAGCAGCCCCTTCCTGTAGACGCCACTCCACCACCGTGTTACTTACCATCTTCCAGTGTGGAGTTAGGGTCAGGAAAAAGGTCTTCTCTGTGTCAAGGCAATTCCCACCTGCCCATGAGTTTTAAAATGTGGTATGCTCTGACCCATCTATCATTCAGCATAAGGTTATTTAGCTTCCATGTTTTTGTTTGAGTATGCAGATTCCTGTTATTATTGAGTTCAACTTTTATTCCATGGTGGTCCAAGAAGATGCAAGGAACAATTTCTATTCTTTTAAATTTGCTGAGGTTAGACTTGTGACCTAAGATGTGATCAATTTTGGATTATGTTCCATGGGGTGCTGAGAAGAATGTGTATTCAATTTTATTAGGATGAAATGTTCTGTAGATGTCTGTTAAATCCAGTTGTTGAATGGCTAAGTTTAAATCTAAAATTTCTTTAATGAAGCTAATCTATAGCTTTCATATGAAGGCTAAAACCCAGTTATAGCACAAGAAATGGGGAGGGGGGCAAAGGAGGGGAGGGGAGGGGGAGGATGGGGGGAGGGAGGGTGATTGGTGGGATCACACTTACAGTGCATCTTACAAGGGTACAAGTGAAAATTACTAAATGTAGAATATAAATGTCTTCATATAGTGATTAAAAGGCCATGAAGGCTATGTTAAATAGTTCAATGAAAATA
>CAUYRH010081126.1:0-24896 GCA_963574655.1 Perodicticus potto
AATTTATTATAAACTGGGAGTATCGAATGTTGTTACTCCTGTGCCATGCTGGTAATGAGAACTTAATATTCATCTCTTGGTTGCTTTGAATTGAAATAAGATGAGGATGAGCGGAGTAAACAAGCTGAAACAGAGTGTGAAATTGCACATGATGGGAATTTTTTTTTTAGCTGCTCATAGACTCCACGTAGGTTAATATTCCAACTAATGATGGCTCTTAGAGTTTCTTCTCTCTTTTTACATTTTGGTCCAGGTAGCAGTAGAACTAAGTTATTACCAGGAGGGAAATTAAAATCTAAACTGTTTCTGTCTTTGGACCGGGAACTGGCTGGTGAGGTATTTATGTAAATGAATGGGCTTTCACGCTGGGAGGTGTGAAGTGTTCCGCCCTGGCCGGGGAGCTGCCAGCCGCTTGAGCCCTGCGTTTGTAGGTTTTCAGGCGGCGTGTGTGTTCTGCTACATTTTGTTTTCTTTTGATACCTTCTGAAACGATGAGCGCCAGGCATAGTGGTGCTGCTTGGCTGACCAGCTGTGCCCTAGTTTTTCACCATCCCAATCAGCAGCGGCCTTTTGCAGAGGTGTCTATCACCGCTGATTTACTTAGCCACTTTGACCTTACAGTTGCTTCGGAAGGGGCTTGACCTGAAGCCACTCCCAATAAACCATTTACTGGTTGCTGGAATGCCACAGCTAATGTCCTAAAAAAGAGAAAACGGGGGTGCGGGGTGTCATGATTTCCTCTCTAATAGCAAGAGCCTCCTCCGCCTGGATAAATGCACTAGGTATCTGAGCCCACTTGCTGCTCTCTCCCACCAAACGGCAGCATCCGTGATCCCCGAAGTTGCTGGAGTGAATAACTAAGCGGGACCAGCTGACTCTGGGCTCCAATCAGCTAGAGCGTGATGTAAGTGTTTAGCAGCTGCGGGCTCTGTCTGAATTAGCGTGCCGAAGTAGAGGTAGTACAGCGTGGCTAGACTGTTGTGAGAGGCTCAGAGAAAGCAGAGGGTGAGATGGATGAGTCCAGCATTCTCAGGCGCAGAGGGCTCCAGGTAGGATATTGCTCCATTCTTGACATGTAACCTTGTCAGTGGCCAGCCATTGAGGATTTCCAAGTTCCCTTGTCATTCCTTTACTGGGCACGGATCTGTGCACAGTTCTTAGTATCTACATGGCAACGTGATTCACTGAGTTTCCAGTTACAGGTATGACACCTCGCAGGGTTCAGGGAGGAAGACGCTTTTGTCAGAGACAATAGATGTGACTTTTAGTCTGACACTTTGGTGGTGGTTTGTTTTTCTGCCGGTTGCTCAAGAATAGTTAAATCGTGGCTGGCAGTGACAGCTGATGAGCTGCTTTGGCATTCTGTCAAGTGTCTGGGAAGTCTGTCGAGGGTAGCAACTCTGTTCAGTTCTGGGAACACAGGACTCAGTTTTGTCTTGGGATCAGCCTCCGCCCGGCAGCATCTGTCTGACCGCCTTGCAGTGGTGTGCAGCTGCTGGGAGTTTTCCCTGTCAGTAAAATGAAAGTTTTTGCTGGCAGCTCAATCAAAGTTCTCTATAATTTGTTTATGTTGAGATGAAAAAAGATATGTATCTTATTGCCTTGCTTGTCTGTGCCCAAGTTTCTTTAATTAAATTACTCCAACTTTAGTGTACAAATGTATTCTGAGTTAAAACTTGGCAAATCATAAAACTTGCAAAAAACATCTGCTTGGCAGTTTGTAAGTTTAAGGAAGCCAAAACTTAAGTATGTTCAAAATTAATGTTTAACTCCTTGATAACTCTTTTTCCTGAGTACATGGCACGTCTCTGTGAAATAATCTAATCATTAGCTATTGTTAAACTCTTAATTCATTATTTTTAAATTAAAAAACATGCATGCTTGAGATTACAGACGCCACAGCACAGTTGGAAATGCTTCCTTAATGGTCTTTGAATCAGAGCTGGCCTTATTATCTGCTTTTTAGTTTAAGTATCATTTACTAGTACTAATATTATTTATCAGTTACTAGTACTAATATTATTTATATTACTACAGTATTATAGGCAAACTAAATAATGATTTGCAGGTGAACAAAAGAGGGATTAAAGAACTTGGGGTTACATGTCATCTATTGTTCTAAGGCCAAGTAAACAGACCACCTCCTTAACGCATCTCAGTGTGGCCATTGTTTTTGAATGTACAGTGTGGTGTTAGTCACTGCGGTGATTTCCTTTTCTTTGTTTTCGTCACCTCTGTAAAGTTCTGGTCTTGCACAGCTGTTTGTGTGTGCCCACGTCCTCTTTGGGGTCCCTGGTTAAACAGGGAAAGTCTCTTTGTTAAAACGACGATAAACTTTATGGAACTCAGTTCTGCTGAGAGTTTTCTCTTTCCTTTAATTCATTTTAGATAATTTTGAAGTGTAATTTTTGAGAAGAAATTCCTTTTTGTGTTTTTTTTTTCATTTCTGTAACATTTATGTATTACAGCTTAAGAGGAGATGGTTGAAACATGCAGTGCTTTTGAGGGGCAGGGATTCCATGGACATTTTAATATTAAAAGGAATCATTTTGGTTATTTACAAAATGGAGCTATTTTCTATCTAAAAGATTTACAACAAAACAAAAGAATACTTGTTAATATGGTATTGAATGCTAGGTGTTTATTATAACATACTTTTACTATACCTGCCATCATCTATTGTACAATGGACAAAAAAAAAAGTCTGCTTTCTACTATGAATGGTGTAAAAGTCTTCACGCTGTAAGAAATAACACAAAAGTGCTTAAAAGTTCTTACAACTAAGTAGTTACAACTCTACTGTAGCTTAAACAAAGCCTATTTTGCTTGCGCTCTTGTTATAGCTAATGTTTTAAAAAAGATGTCACCAATATAGAATAGCTGTTTTAAGAAATTCCAATGTAGGGAAACTATTTACAAAATGCAAAATTTAAGTATGTATTTGTATTACAACAGATGTCACTGTAGAGTTCCTAAGAACAGCGCCACCTAGTGAATTATAAGAATTAAGTTAATTTACATATATAGCTATGTGGAGTATTTCAACACGCAAATGAAGTACACCTGTATTAGTAAAGTGAGGCCGAAACCTGCACTGTTTGTATTCCTGGCTTTTTCACCCCGTGTGGCTGGGCAATCCGGAGCAACTCTCACACCATGTTGGTATCTTTGTGGTCTGTAAAGTGCACACTGGAATATATGACTTTTGAGTGTAATATATAAGTAGATGGGTATGATTGAGTTTTAAAAAATTAAAGGCCATTTAATAAATACACTAGCATGTAGTAGATACTCAATAAATACTGTTGAAAAGCAATAAATTATTTCTACTATTAATAATATTCTCTATCATTTACTAACAAAATGAAGTCATTATTCTTATATTTTATGTTCGTTTGAATTTGACCTTAAGTTAGAACAGTTATTGGTAAAGTTAGTAACCATTTCTTTACAGGGATCATTATGACAGGCTAATATAGGGAATTTTATATTGTAAGAATAAGAGTCTGTCCAGTGAATGGTATGTGGGATTGAACAGCTCCTTAAATAACTGGAAGCCCAGTGTAAAAATATGGAGAACATACAAATCTAATTTTGCATCAACGCAGTGTGTATTTAGTACCTCTGGCTCTTAAAAGGCAGGCCTACTAGTTGTGTTTTTAAAACTTGGACTTTGAAAAATAGTTTTTAGTCAGAACATATAATTTCTCAAAGGGTGACAACCTCATAAGATGGCAGCACAACTGAGCTGTTCATCTTAAGTGACTGCACTTTTCCATCCTTTCCATGGACCGTATTAATACTGCCAGTTCTACTGATAGCACTTCAATCACTGCCTGTGAAATAAGGAAGGGAAGAGGCCCCAGTGGCTTCCACTGTTAGAAATCTGGGAAACTTTTCAGATCGCATCTCAAACACAGGGAATTCTGATGGATGGATGGGCTTGGGCAGACCTTGGACTTGGGGCAATTTGAATTTCTCGACAGGTCTAATTTGTCAAAGGATAACTGGCTCCTTTTGGGCTTAATATCCCTCATAGGTGGATCATATTTTTTAACTGTCAGGGAAATTACTTGTTTTGGTGATTTCCGTTGTATGTTTCCCTTTTATTTGTTTTAATGAAAGTGCCCCATCCCTAATGTGACAGATTTCAAGGCTAGAGAACAAAGCACAACAGCATCATTAAGGCAGGCCCGAGTCACCAGAGAGAGAGGGACAGACCAGACGCTCCTCTTCTTGGTGCTTTTCTCCGCCTGGCATCATCTTCTCTGTTTGACCCTCCTCCCCCAATTAAATGTTACCGCTTTAGTCCACTTCCAGACTCTGACATGCAGCTAGAATATGGAAAAAAATTTCCCTAAATTACTATGTGGTGTAAACAACAAAAATAACTAGATGCTTATAATTTAGACTCCTAGATTCTGAATCTGTGTAGTTTTTTTGTTTTCTTTGCTTCTTTTTCCTCTTCTATCTGACCTCATCCCTGCCCCAACCTAATTTAAAACAACAATGAAAATCTAACATTCTTACCTTGGTCTAGGCTATTTTCTACCAGCCTTGATCTGGAATTCAATTTTAGAAAACAAAGAATCAGATGGGCTCTTAGTTCTGACTGGGCGTCAGACTACTTCTATTCCAAAGTGCTTGAATGAATTCAGGTCCTAATGTCTCAGTTTCTTCTGTGTCAAGTTTATTGTGATTATGGATATGTTTGCACTCGACCTGAAATTCAGTAGTAGGATCATTATGTGAGAGCATTACTCTGCATTCATTGGAGACTCTGGGTGTTCATAGGGAAGAAGTCTAGTTGGAGGATTATAATTGAAATACCTGTGATAATATTCCTTTTTTGGATAAGGTGATTGTGTTCTTTCATTTCCAGAAAGACATATGGACTTCTTTGGGACAGGAAGGATCAAGATGGTAAATTAACTTTTGGTTGTGTGGGTACTTAATGTATTTGACAAATCAGTGGTTTTTTCAGTTTTCTTTCTTTCTTTTTTTTTTTAATTGCAGTTTGGTCGAGGCTGGGTTCGAACCCACCACCCTCGGTATATGGGGCCAGCACCCTACTCTCTGAGCCACAGGCGCCACCCTCTCAGTTCTTTTTCTTAGTAGTGTTTCTCGTCCATTGGCAGAATTTAGTTTCTGCCTCTGAGAGTGACAGAATGCTGTAGTTTCAGTTCCCTGATCCATAGGGGATAAGGATGGTATGCCCTCAAAAATATGTTCAGAAAAATTTTTATTTTCTATGCTAAAACTTTTTAACAATATAAAATAAACAAATTTGGTTACTAACTCTTCTTTGGCATCTTCTGACTGTCTGGTATAATTGTTAATAAACGAGAATACTGTCATCTCTCTGTTTCTGTCAATGAAATTAGAATTCTCCGAGCCATCCTGGTTCCCAGCTTTAATTGCTCCATCTCTTGGTCATTGTCTGTTCTGCCATAAAACTATGTCTAGAGCCTAGGTCTGCTTTCTTTCTCACCTAGATTTCTGAGATGTGTGGTGCCCTCTATATCCAAGCCCTTCTCCATCCATCCTGCTTCTCAGCCCAGATCCAGGGTCTCTCACCTGCTTTAAAATCCCTGTGGACTTTCTAGAACCTGCTCCAGGAGAGACCAAAACCACACACTGCTCTCTCTGATTTAGTCTTCCTTATGAATATTTGCCTTCTCAAAGCCTGTCTCATCACCTTCTTTCCCAGCATGGTTTGGGATTTTCCGACCTCATACCTCTCCTTTACCATAACATTCTTTCCTTCACCCAGATTATGCCTGCTTATTAAGGACCAAAGTAAATTCTAATCCTTTCACTGAATTTTCTATGTATATATTCACTGCACATCCCATTCTGAATTATGTAATAGTCATTGTTTTATTTATTTGCACACCTAATCCTAAAACATCATGCATTAGTTCAAAATTATTAAATTATTTAAAATTATTTCATTTATGAGTATCTTAAACTAAAACTATAAACCCATCAAAGATTAATGGTTTTAGGCTAGGATATGTGCTCAGGGACATTGAATAGCTCTGTAACTTGTGTAAAGTTTCTTAACTACTCTGAATCTCTGCACCCATATCTCTAAAATGAAGATGATAAATGAGGTGTTTAAAGATTGAAGGGGATTGTGACTCCTTTAGTGTGGTGTGTGACACATAGTACTTAGTTAGCCTTAGCTCTCCTCTCCTATTACCACGAAGCCTTGCAAAGAGCAATTGTAAATATTAATAATGAAATATGGGTATCAGGCAGGGTCCAGGCAGTAAGAAGCACACATGCATCGGATAATTGGAGGAGCGTTTAATAAAGGAGTCATTTAAAAGATGTGGGAAAGTTTAAGGGATGGTGTAGTCCAAGGAGCTAGAATCCACAGGGAGCTATTACAACTTCTAGTCCTGAAAGGGTGAGGGAGGAAATATTCAGACCATCTGGAGACAGAAGGCGGGAATCAGGAGTGGTGACCTTAAAGTAGAGACACAATGAGCCGTGTTCACAGGGAGGACACTAAACCTTATTTTCCTTTGTCCTTCTGAACTTTGGTGTGCTCCCTATTAGCAGAACTTATCTAGAAGTCAGAGGACAAAGGAAGCCTTGGGTATTGTCCACCCAGGCTGCATTCCGGGGCCCCGTGTGAGGTGGAGAGCAGATTTGGATGGGAAATGAATTATACCCACTGTGGCTTATAATGAACACGTGTGGAGCTGCCCTTGCTCTCACTTAGCATCTTGCCAGCTGAAGTCAGTGTTGAAGTTTTCATAGCCGTGCATTGCTGGGACCTGAGCTGAGTTCCAGCATTTTAACAGATTCCAAGCTCCTTTTTATGAAAAGCTTCCTCCTCACCCCCCGCCACCCAGCCTTTGCCCACTCTCATGTAAGAGGACATAGACTCTCCAATCAGGCTGTTAATCCTCATGGGGAAATGTTAGTTCATCACCTTCCACTTTAGTGTCTGAAGCACATGGCTCTCCTTTGAATCAATAATGCAGGATACCTGCGCTGCGGGTCCTGTGAGCAGTCTCAATTTTAAATTGCTCTGCTCTGCAGATCCTGGGAAAGCTTGGTTCAGAGAAGTGATATGTGAGAGGAATAGCCCAAGAGACCTCTTACCATTTATCTCCTGGATTCCCCGAGGTCTGCCCTATAGCAGGTCCTATCACCAGAATGCAGCGCTCCTATGCTGAGCAGAGCAGCCTCTGCTCCTCTAGAAACCCCTTTACAGAATTACAACTTCACATTATGTCCTTGGCTTTTATTGAGGGTTGCTAAAAGAAATGACTGTGAGAAAATATCTTTGCACTTTTTGTAAAACTCCCCTTGAAGCCCCATCCATTATGTTGTGCCCTGTCTCTTCTATTAGACCCACATGATAAATTAGCTAAGAATTCAGCACTGAAAAAGTTTCTTCCTCCGTGGGTGAGACCGTTTGCTTCTTTTAATCAGATGAGTGCTGTGACCTATCCCATGTCTTTGCATTTTTGCCTGAGCCTGCCAGAACTGAGTTTCACGCTCAGTTGTGATAGCTATGATACTTCTGGGTAAAATTAGCCACCACTTCATTGTTAATCTCATAGTTCCTTGTTTTAAGAGTTGTGTGGTATTAATTATTGTATCTTTTAAAAATCTTAAGGGTCCTCAAGAGATTTCTTAAAGCAGATGAGACCTAAATTTTTTGGTAATGTTGCCTTTAAAACAATGAAATTATTTAAAGGAACAGAAGACAAAGGAGACTAAAAGACCAGCTAATCAATAACCTAGATAAACTATAAAAATTGAGAATTACATGAACTTAGATCAATATGTGTGCAGCAACCTATCATTTTATTATTGGCACCAAAGTCTAACTAAATCAGATAGGGTGTTTGAATTATTTGATGCTTACTCCTCAAATAAATTATGAGTAACAATACAGCTTTTTAAAGTGTCTTAGAAGTTATATATTTTTTGAAGCATCCCAAAACATGGACCGAGGCGGATGTCCTCTGTCCACACATGTTAGAGGGCAGCATTGCCATTAACATCATGCTTTTGACAAATATTTAATGATATGGGGAAGAGCTGATAATAAATAATGTCAAGCCAAAGAAGAACAGGTTACCCCCTGTATATATAATGTATGTACTATTCTTTTAAAATATGTACCATGCACACACATGCATGTTTGGGAGGCAAGGTGAAAGAGAGTATGCTTGTGTGTCTGTGTACTCTAGCCCAGTTGGGATACAAGGAAAGAGCATATTTGAGCTTTGGAGCATTCAAGGTCATATCTATGACTTACTGTGTTATGTTGGCCAGGCTATTTAATTCCTCACCGATAAAATACTAGCACTTTTTTATAGAATTGCGGCGAAGGAATTAAAGTGAAGACCTAAAAATACTCATCATAGCTAACATTTGTTGATAACCCATATCCAGTCTCTTCATTATTATTTAAAATAACAAGAAGAAAATACACCAAAACGTTAATTCTTGGTGGGGTCATAAGTATTTGTTTTCCTTTGAACCTTTTAATAATAAGCATGCATTACTTTATATAATCAGTCCAAAAAGTGGACAGAGGGACCTATTTTTAATTTAATTTATTTTTTGCTTCATTTTCTAAAGAAAATCTTTATAATGCACAGCACGCTCAATGAAGGATCTTTAAAGACTTTTATTTTGTACAATTTTTTGGAATTTAGAAAGATAAATCAGGACTAACGTGGTATGTCTCCAAACCTTAGGACAGTGGTTCAGCTGCAGCTGGCTGCCCTTTTGAACCACTTGGAGCACTTTCTAAAGCTCACAGTCTAACTACAGTTCACATCGGTTCAATTAGCATCTGTCAGGGTGTGCAGCCCGAATGTGAAACCCATTGCTTCTAGAGCAGGAAGTGTCTAAGTAACCCCCAAGTCGTGGAACATACAAGTTCTGTTACCTCCAAATGTAACATTTGACAACCTTTAAAAAACATACGGTAGAGCCTTGGCCTCCTTTCTTCAGGTAAGACGTGGGAATTGTCTTTTTAAATGGAGAGGTAGGTGGAAGGCAGATGCATTCACTATATCTGCTGTTTGAAGTCCCAAAGACCAGCAGTGATAGTGAGGTGAGAACTCAAAACATTAAACAAGCCACCTTGGGGGAGCAATTATTACAGTAGCGCGAGGCAGCTCTAGACCATCACTCTGAAAGGACCCAGGCACTGAGGGTGTCCAGATGCAGGTTTACTTTTTTTTTTTTTTGTAGAGACAGAGTCTCACTTTATCGCCCTCAGTAGAGTGCGTTGGCATCACACAGCTCATAGCAACCTCCAACTCCTGGGCTTAGACGATTCTCTTGCCTCAGCCTCCCGAGTAGCTGGGACCACAGGCGCCTGCCACAATGCCCAGCTATTTTTCTGTTTTTGCAGTTCGGCCGAGGCCGGGTTTGAACCCACCACCTTCGGTATATGGGGCTGGTGCCTTACTCAATGAGCCACAGGTGGGTGCCGTCCTAGTTTTACATTTTTTAAAATTGCTGGCTCATGCTCCATGGTTTACATTAGGAAACCACCTCCAGGGCACAGTAAGGCAGTTGCTTTGCCTCTCAAAGCATTCTGCTAATGCTGGAGAGGACAAATGCTTGTGATAGGGAATGAAACGCTTATCATAGATACTCTTTAGTAAGGTGTGCATTTGAGATTTCAAAGCATTGGCTATTTTACTTACAATTTGAATGAATTGCTTTTGATCAGGCAGCCAGGGACTTTGCTTTTTTTCCAACAAATGTTTAATAGTCATAGAATATAATGAACAGGTTTGTGTTGTGTCTTAAATTTACACTATTATACTTTTATCTCAGGCTTTAAGCGGTGCAAAAATGAGTGGAATATGATACTGATCTATGAGGGGTTTATAGTATGGTGGGGGAGACAGCAAGTGTTGCAACCCTTGTCAGTCAAGGTGCAGGAGCCTTGGGACTCTGCTGAAGGAGCCCTGGAAGACTTTGTGAAGGTGGGGCTATTTCTGCCAGATGGTGAAAGGTGGACAGGCAGTGATTAGGCAAGAAGGACATTCCAGGCAGTGGAAACAACAGTGTGTGCTAGGCGTGGTGGCTAGATAGGGTGTACCCTTTTCAAGGAATTGCAAATTGTGCAGGTGAGAAGCAGGAAGTGATGAACAGAGTTCCAAGAATGATGCCATATTGAGCAATTTGGACTTCATAGTCTTGAAAGCCACCGAAAGATTTTACACAGGGTATGGAAATATTTTAGCAACTGTGAACTATGCTGTCATCTGTTAATCAAGAGTGGTTGGTGAAGAATAGAAGCAGATTAAAAAGCTGGGAAGTTAGAAGTGAGGAGGTGAGAGGTGCTGCTGCTGGACCAAGGCAGTGGAAATTGAGAAAAGGCGACTGAAGTAGAACTCATGGTGACCCACTGACAGTTGGGAAAGGAGAGATGGAAGAAGCTGGAGGTGGCCCCTGGGATTTAGGCATTAGGGACTAGAAACAACAGCAAGAAATAAATGTGATTTGAATGGTGACAAAGGATTTGTTGGTTCTGTGAATCTTGAGTTTGAAGCTCCTTCAAACCCAGCCCTGGCCAAAAACAGCAGAAAAAAACCCCCCAAAAACCGAAACTTGGTGGCTCAAAGGAGTTTGAAGCTCTTTCAGAAACCATCAGATACGTATGTTCAAGAAGCAGTTGGATGTGTAGTTTCAGACCTCCAAAGAGAGGTCAAGCCTGAACAAAGAGTCTAAGGCTATCAGCTTTAATAATTAATTGAACTAGACTATGAATAAGAAGAAGACACAATTTATTCTAGACTAATGGATTTCCACTGGAATAGTTTTCAAGAATTATACCACAGTGTGCATTTTAACACTTACTCTGCAGGAATGCTTAAAATTACAAAGTGTGCAAAGTAGTTTTACGGTTTAGTGTCAGGCCTTGAAAATAATGTATCCAATTCTGAAGATGTGTATTTTTTTTTTTCAAATTGCTTCCAACTTTGACAACTTGCCTAGAAGTCTCATTCCAATACAATTTTGAAAAGGCAGAATGAAACATCTCAAACTACAGACTGTAATAGAAAAAGCAATTCATTCCTAAATGAAGATGATGAGGCCCCACTGTATTGCTTGAAACAGTGAGTGAATTTAAAACCTGAGAGATTACATCAAATTAAGCCAAGATTTTTGTACCATTTGAATGGAATATCATAATTGAAGATAAGGGGGTTCAACTAAGAAATACCTGACATGTACAATTTTATCAGTTTTCTTACACTCTGTTTTCAGTTTCTTTGTGTACACATGTGTGCACAAAACTGGCCCTTTTTATAGGCAACAGATGAGGATATAGGCTTAATTTTATTAGCACTGCTTTCTTTCTGGGTTCCTGCCTTGCCTAGTAGTTTAGTATTTTGAGAACATGCAAATTCTCAGGAAAGTGGTAGGAAATCAGAGGTAGAATCTGTCACAATGAGCTCAAAATAATTGTATAAAACATTAATTTCCAACGTATTTTTTTTTTTTTAGCCTCATGCTCAAATTCAAAAGCTAGGAGTAGAAATATGTCATTTTACTGATTTTTACCTAAATATTTTTCATGATAAGGTAGTAATAGTTTCATTTATTTATTTTTTTGAGACAGAGTCTCACTTTGTTGCCCCTGGTAGAGTGCCATAGTGTGATAGCTCACAGCAACCTCAGAGTCTTGGGCTCAAGCAATTCTCTTGCCTCGGCCTCATGAGTAGCTGGGACTAAGGTGCCACCCACAACACCCAGCTATTTTTTGAGATGGGATCTCGGATGCTCAGGCTGGTCTTGAACTTGTGAGCTCAGCAATCCACCCACCTCAGCCTCCCAGAGTGCTGGGATTACAGGCATGAGCCACCACACCTAGCCAGCTTTATGTTTTCTAATTACCCATTCTCTCAAATTTAGCATTGTTGTGAAGGTAAAGATTGAATAATACCACTGATTTGACTAATTTATACTTTTTCATTAATACCTGATTCTGAGTATAGACTGTTAAACTCAAGAGTCATTTTCCATGATCTGTTCAGCAATCCAGCTACGAGATATTATGGTGAATATGAATCAAATTTGGATAATGTGATAGATTCAGTTCTCTTATTCTTCTACTTCCCTATAATAAAAGTAAACATTCACCCTCCTGCCCCAGCCTCATGATGGGCAGAGATTCCCCTCACCCCACCCCTGCCATCGTGTGACTTTGGGCTTAGCCACAGCGACTTTTCATTGTTTAGTGAGCTGTTGGTGAATGTGTCATGAACAGAGGCTTGGCCTACACTTGTGCAGTTTCAGAGTCTTGTGGTTTGGTGATCTACCTTGAGACGAACTCGCCCAGGGCAGCCTCTGCCTATTTAGCCTGGCAAGCAGAACACCTGTACACCCAACCTGTGAGACCTATGGCCTGGAGTAAGACCAGCAAACTCATAGTCTATCTGTGGACTTGCAGGTGTGAGAATACGCGTTTATTCTTGTAAGCCACTAAGCTTTGTGGTGAGTTGTTATCCGGCATTAGGATGACAAAGATGACTAATACAGGGGCAAGCTTATGTTGTGGTGAACAGCAATAGCATTGAAGTCTTCTGGACTGTTCTGTGGATGTTGGCCCACCCCTCACTGGCCTCATTTTGGGGGACATGCTTCTGAACTTTAGTTTTGCCATCAGTAAGATACACTACTCATCTCCTAGGAATGTTGTAAAAATAAATAAGATTTATGCGTATAAATGACTTGAATAGCGTCAAGCAGATAGTAAGAATGTCTTAAGTGCATAATCAGCTGTGGTTACTATTACTGTTGTATTTGTAACCCCCTGAGCCTGTCTCCTCTGCTTCCTCTGTGTCATGTAGCTTTGCCATATCCTAGCTCTGTGACTCTGGAGCAGGTTCAAACTTTTTGTAGGCTTAGTTTCCTTTTCTACGATATGAGAATACTGACATTTATCTGGCAGGATTATTATGATGACTATACCAAAAGTAGGCAGATATCTAACTGTCTTGGTTAAGGCTTCTATAACAAAATGGCATAGACTGGGTAGTGTGAACAGCAGACTAATTTATTTCCTACAGTTCTGGAGGCTAGGAAGTCTAAGATCGAGGTGTCAGCAGATTTGTTTTCTTATTTTTATTTTTTTGAAGCAGAGTCTCATATGTCATCCTTGGTATAGTGCCGTGGCGTCAAGCTCACAACAACCTCAAACTCTCGGGCTTAAGTGATTCTCTTGCCTCAGCCTCCTGAGTAGCTGGGACTATAGGCCACAGCTATTTTTTTGTTGCAGTTGTTGTTTAGCTGGCCCAGGCTGGGCTCGAACCTGCTGACCTCGGTGTATGTGGGCGGCTTCCTACGCGCTGAGCTATGGGCGCCAAGTGTGCAGATTTGTTTTCTGATGAGGGCTATCTTCCTGGTTTGCAGAGGGCTGCCTTCTTAGTGTATGGCGAGAAGAGAGCTCAGGTCTCCTCCTTTAATATAGGCATTAATCCCATCATGAGGACCTAATACAACCCTAATTACTTCCTAAAGGTCTCATCTCTAAAACCATTGCTTTGAAGGGGAGGGGGGCTGCATATACACATTCACACCACAGCACTAACCCTGGCCAGGTAAGCAAGTTTAGTAAGAATAGCTTTATAATTATGCTCACTATCCGCATCGTCCTTTATTCCTTCACTTATTCTTTTCTTTAAGCTCAGTTCTCCATTCTTAGTTCTTGGGTTTCTGAAATGAGCTAAACATAACTCCTTGTACTTTTAACTGCTTGGTTTCTAGCAATCCCTGTTTTCATTAAAAGGAAAGAAGACAGACTGTGGATGGCAGAAATGGACAAAACAAAAATGCTGCGATTAGGAAGGACACTGTATTGATAAGGTCATTCAAATCTGTGGTACTTGGGGATTTACTGTCCTTTTACTCCTGTGGGCATTAAAAAAGCAACTTCTTCAGAGTAAGGGGATTTATAAGTGACATGACGTAGCTAATGTAGAGCCAGGAAAGGTTTTGGATTGCAGGATTGTGAAATGCTAATTAAGAAAGATGAGCATTAGAGTGTGCGGTGATTGGGGTGGGGTGGAATCATTGGGGCTCATGTCTATCACGTGTCTGCATCGGTCAATGTAGTGGAGGTGGTGTCTAAAGTGATTTTGTTTTAAATGGACAAAGTTTGCCCAACTCCTTTTTTTTTTTTTCAGTTTTTGGCTGGGGCTGGGTTTGAACCCACCACCTCCAGTATATGGGGCCGGTGCCCCACTCCTTTAAGCCACAGGTGCCGCCCTGCCAAACTCCTTTTTACCTGCTGGAAAATGTTTTATGTATTGGCTTTCTGTCTTCTGATGTGTGTGTATTCTTCTCTCTTTCGTGAGTATCATCGTGCACTGCCTTGTCTGTTTCATTTCCATGTGTGGGTTCACTGACCACGTCAGCTATTAGTGCCTGGTATTTTCTGCTTCCTATCCTGCATTTGTCCCATAGAAGACTTGTGTTCTCAACATACATGCTTTGAAATTATTTTGACCCGTATCAGCTGGAATAGGTTTAGGGATCCTAGATATTAATTTCTGTATTCCACTTCCTTTAGAAAGCTAATTGACTGATTTAGGTGGAGGAGAGATGAGAGTCTATACATTTGACCAATTTCACAGAGCTTACCTTGCAAGCTATTGAAATGCAAATACAGAACCGCTTAGAGACTCTGGATGCACACATTCAGTTCTTTGTTTTCTTCTGAAAAATAAGCATTCAAAATTCATGCACATTCTATTATTCATGTGCTTTAAATTTAGGTTCCGCTTGTATGCCTAGATAAATCTAATCACCATTATTTAAAATTTTATGAATGAAACTTTGCATCTCTAATGCTGACACTAACCTAGGCAACTTTAACCAGTCAAAATAATTTGAAATGCAGTCTTAAATGAGCTCTCTGTGTGTCTGCACATAGGCCTTTGCACACACACCTCTATCTTATCCACAGCTGTCTTCATTTACATCACTCAGTAGAATGAGTAAGAATTCAAAATCTCTTTATGTAGGGCTTAAAAGGCTTCCACTCGATAAAGGGCTAATGTCAAAGCATTTTTTCGTTGTTTGATAGTTGTCACATTAGTGGTCCTGTTTCCAGAATACTGTTTCCTATACTGGCCATTCTCTTGTATTTCCAAGTCATCTACCACTTTAAGTTTGTCAAATACTTTAAAAAGAATATTGTGTGTCAGTAAGACAGTTCCTCTGTCATTTTATCTGCTGTATAAGTTAGCCTTCCTGAACAGTTAATGCCTTCAGAATCCTTTTCTTTCCCCCTAAGCTGTGGTCACTACACCCATAACGAAGGGGAGAATGATTTTCTTAATCAGATCCAGAACTTTCCCGGCCCAGTCTCCTATCTAATGCAGGAGGTGCTAGCACTAATGCTTTCTGGAACAGCTTTGGGTATGTGACGAGGCTGATAATCCAGCATTATGTTTGGAAGAAGGAGCACAGACTTGAGTGAAGTACTTTATGAAGCCTTGTGTCCCCACAGAGGAATATTGATGATTTGCCCTGAGAGTTCTGTCTCTGGGAGCTGTATCAACAAGGACTTATGTCTTGAAGGTTCTGGAGTTTCCAGGTAGGGTCAGTTGTTCTGAGACAATAACAGTTGTCCATGGGAATTTTGATATATCAGTGCCCCTGCTTAGAGCACAAAGGGGTTGCACAAATTGCCGTGATCGGCCACTCTTTTTCTGTTTTTGGCATTCTTCTCCTTTCAGGTTAAAATGGCTGTGGATAGTGGTGGCGAACAGTGGCTGAGTCATTTCCTGCCTCCTCAGACTGGGAAGGTGCCTTTCATTATGATAACCTTCCCGTCTTTGTCAGATGTTTTCCTTAAGTTGTTTTAAACTGAAAACTGGTGTGAAGTCTGGCATTCATCTTTAACAGCTGGTCCCAGTGAGAGAGCGAGACAGTGTTTGCAGGGCGAGGTGGTGATGAGCTCTGGGCTTCTGCTTTCCACCATTCCCCCCAACCCTGGGTTTTCTCAGTGATGGACTCCTGTGTCTTCAGATGCATACTTTTGTAATGTTCTTTCCATTTGTGTTGTTAAAAAAGAGCAATTACCTTGGTTATAGTATAATGTTGATTTTATTTAAGCATCTCTGTGTGTGTATATATATATATATATATCTTTGCTGAAAACTATTGCATTCTTCTGGCACCTGCATCTCTTCCTGGTATTGTGGTCTTGAGGGAGTGTTTTAGTCTCTGGGATCATCACTAGACCCGGCTCCTAGGAATGTGCTTTCACTCACCCAACAGATCCATGTTGTGTGTGCTTTCTGCCAGGCTGGGGAAACAAGAACAAGTAAGACCCAATTCCTGTTGTCTTCTGCGAGTTTAAGGCCAGAAGTGGGGAAGGCAGACTAGGCAGTAGGCCACTAGAGGTGGAGTGAGCGTTATGATGTTAGCCTGCCACTTGGCAGGTGCTCAGTGAATGGACACAGAGGAGGGCACACAGGACGCCGTACAGGTGCCCAAGCAATGGAGCTATCAGAAACACTGCATCCGTAGTGGAGGTTGTCCTTGTCCACACTGAAGACCGTAAAAAAAAAAATAGTGGAGGTTGGTGATCGATTTTTGTTCTGTTTAAGTTTTGGGTCCCTTTGGGAAAGTCAAAGGGAGATACCCATAGATATCATAGATATCATGCTCAGAGATACATATGAGCTTGGAGAAAGATGGACAAAAATGGTTTGGAGATAAAGATCTAGATGGTGTTATCGTGTGGGTGCTAAATGAAGCCGTGAGAGTGGGTGACGTTGCCCGGTGACTGTGTGAGGTACCAGAGGAAAAGAGGACCTGGAAAGCAACGTTGGTCTCTCGTAGTCCCTTATGTTGGTGGACACTTTGAGATCAGTGAACCAGATGAATAAATACAAAGGGAGGTATTGCTTTATTGGGCAGGGTGTATGTTTGGTCCTCCCTCTCTGCTGGGACTTCACGGATGCTCTTGAAAATGGCATCCTAGGTAATATTTATGAACATAACGTTCTAAGTGCTTTATGTGTGTCAGCTCATTCCATTTCTGCAACAACCCCTTGGGGAAGGGGTTTAACTGGAGAGTTACATAACCTTTAGTTAATTCACAGAATAAGTAAGGGACACAGCCTCATTTCAAACCAAGATGCCTGGATTCAGATCTGGGGGGTTTGGACACACGTTTAATGGGCTTATGCCTTTTTTTTTTTTTTTTTTTTGGTAACCTCTTTGAGGTAGGCCAAATAGCTGGCCCAACTTATAACTACCATTTACTGTGACAAGTTTGGGAGAAGTGGCATCTAGGATAACATAGAAGCCCAGAGATAGGTGGTAGGATATCTATGTGAAAAATAGTAATATGTTCTCTTCGCCTATAGTTTTCCAATAGCCTTAAGGAGCTAAAGCTATGTTGTGTTTTTTCCAACTGTAGGCTTAGAGGGAGATGTCAGTTTTGAATATTTTTTCCCATGAAAAGCAGGATGAAATAATTGTAATCAGAGCAGGCTGTCTTAGTTTGTGGCAGTGTAGCTAGTTTGTTGCCAGAAATTAATGACTTGTGTCCTAGAAAAGATAGAGCTAATCCACAAGTATAAATCAGAAAGTATGTGATTGTATCAGAAGAGGTATGTTATAAATGGTAATAACATTTCTGGGATATTCTCTTGAAGTCTTGGAAGGATTTCAGAAACTAGTTTGTATGTGGAGAGCCAGGCTGGCAAACAAGGAGTAATAAATAAAGGGAAAAAAGGGAAAACTTAAAATTTTTCTTGCTATCAAAGTTAACTTTAGTCCTTAAAAGAAGGGGTGAAAGACATCCAAGGACTCATGGAGATAAAATGGTGCCCAGAACATTTATTTTGGAAAACAATTTTGAGTTAGCACCTATAACTTTGAATAACTTAACCAGATCGAGATCTTCCTGCATTAGAAGATGTGGTTCCTTGATCACCTCCCACTTCCCCAATGCCTTCCTTAGCAGTCCCTCATTTCCATTTGGGAGAGATGCTTTTTGTTATTGGACATTAATTGGGAATAACATAGGCTCAACAGTAATTGGAATCTATTTTGGGTATATGAAGAAAGTTTGTTTTAGAAAGCTGGCAATACCAAGACAGGTGGGGCCAAGACATGGAAAGAAATACGTCTTTAAAGACAACAGAAGGCTCCTGGATCACACCTTACCTGAAGCAAAACCTCTCACTGGCTATTTCAGACACTCCAGTGAGTAAGCCCTTTATATTGTTTAAGGTACTGTGATTTGAATATGTTGTTACTTGGGACAAAAGCATCCTACTATTTGGGGTTTTAATTTTGTTACTATTTGTTTAAGATAGAGAATTTTCCTTTTAAATATTCAGACATTTATATTTTGTTGTCAAAGTAAATTTAGTATGTCCTCCCCCTAAAAAAGAAATCTTGTATTTTTGTCTTCCAGAAATATTTATTTTTTTATTTTATAATGTAAATTTGTTTTGAATGTGAACAATTTGTTTATGAAGGGGTTAGAAGATGTACAAAACGGTGACACGTACAGAATGCAAATTTGTTTCAGTGAAATTTGTTGTAAAAATGTTACATTTTTTGAGTGACGCCTGTGGCTCAAAGTAGTAGGGGGCCGGCCTCATATGCCCAAGGTGGCGGGTTCAAACCTAGCCCTGGCCAAAAACTGCCAAAAGAAAAAAAGTTACATTTTTTTCCTTTGAAGGGTTAGTATGTATATGCTTTTACTCTGCTAATCTTTTAAAAGTAGGCGGATGATTGTGTGTTCACTAAGAATTACTAGGCATGACTTCAATGATCAGTTATCTTGAAGTATAATTTTTAACCGAAGTGATTTGACAGAGATAAACAGCTGATGCAAGTCAGTGGCAAGCTTGATATCATTATTGACTTTTATCACTTCTGCTCTAACTAATGTTCTCATCTGTTGGCTGTTAGATACAATTGTATGAGGATTAGTGTGTATGGAACGGGACATCCTGCCTTGTGTTGCTTTTTTAAAATTGTTTCTTTTCCTCCCAGTTTTCCTCTTCTCTCCAGTGCCTTTACTTTGAGAAAGTTGTGCTCCTGGTTGAGCTCCCATTCCACAGACATTCTTGCCAGACCGCATGCATCTCGCAGCGTTTGTGCGAGTGGTGCAGGCGGCTGGGACGCCAGTGTGCGCACGTCAGAGAACTGGTTCAGACATGCAGGTGCCCTGTGTGCTGCCCACCCGGCTTTCTTGGCTCTTTTCTTGTCATCAGTTGATACAATGGAATTTTGTTGTGGGTTGGAGCCTCTGCACAACAGGAAACCTTTTGGACTTAATGAAGTGGTTACTCTCAATATCCTAATCATGGATAACTGGGGGTGCCTTTGGCCTGGGTTCCCTGGGCTCTTTTGGGTGTCTTAGAATTGTGATTCAAACAGCCAGACTGGGCTGTCCATTAGAGGCTGATGTAGAGTTGATGGACATTTTAAGGGTTCTGTCTAGTTTTGCCCAGTTCGTTCACCTTCGGCTTTATACCCTAGTTTGAAGCTAAAGAAGCAGTGGAAACCGAGTCTGTCAGGTCTTCACTAAGGAAACCCGTCGCCCTCCCTCCCCTCTGCCTCGGCTTCCCTCGCCTGTCTGTCCTTCCCTTCTCCTTCCTCTCCTCCGCTCTCTCTCCCCCTCTCCAGCTTTTCTGCTCCACCCTCCTTTCCTCTTCCCCGTGATTTTTCATTTACTCTACCTCTTCCTCTTTCTGGAGTTCACTTAAACATTTTTTTTTTCCTAGAGAAGCAAACCTGTTACGGTGTGCCTTCGGAGGTCCCATCACCTCGCTGAACTATCGTCAGATTCCACATAACCTTCTGTACCCTGTGTCTCTCCGTTCCAAGAAAAGATACTTGTATGCATTTTTGTATACAAGAAGACGAAAATTGTCTTGTCCCCTGTAATCTCCCCAGTGTATGGTCAGGTCAGACATGTGGTAAACAATTTCATTAATGTTTGTTATTTTCCAGGGCTGAGGTTACAGGTATTTTTGAGCCATTTTATTAGAAATCTATGTTGTGTATTATTTTTTTTTATCAGAAAGTTTAAAAAGAAATATAATTTGATAAAAGCTGTGTGTGAAATAAAGGAGGTTCTCTCTAGCTCTGCTCAGATGTCAGCGGTGTCCTTGGCAGGAAGCACATTACCTCACAGGCATGAGGCAATTATTTGTAGTGGTTACATCAGCCAGAGTAAGGATGATAAATTCTGGATTCTTGTCCCTACACAGCCTCTGACTCATTGCAGACTTCCAGGTAGGGTTTACCTCATCTGCCCGCATTGCCTCTGTGACTTCTCTAGGGTTCAGATGTAAAGCTTTTCTTTTCTTTCTTTTTTTTTTTTTTTTTGCAGTTTTTTGGCCAGGGCCAGGTTCAAACCCACTACCTCCAGTATATGGGGCCAGTGCCCTACTCCTGTGAGCCACAGGCACTGCCCATTAAAGCTTTTCTTAAAATATATATACATACACACACTCTCTCACATACACACTTATTTTAATCACTGAAACCTGAGATGCTTTCGAATGAGAGAATCATTGAGTTTTAAGTCCAGGAGGGAAATCTTTCATTCATTCTAGCTTAGTTGCTTCACCTTTTAGCCAAGAACACAGAATTTCAGAGAAATAAAATGACTGTTATCAAAACAGTGACTATCAGAATCAGAGCATTTTCATTCATTCTTTCGTCCACTCTTTTTTCTGATGCTTGAGTTCTTGTGTGTAGCCACATTGAGTATCCTTAATCTCAAAATCTGAAATATTCCAAATCTGAAACTTTTTGAGTGCCAGCATGATACCATGAGTGGGAAATGGCATACCTGACTTCACAAAATACACAAACTTTGTTTCATGCACAAAATTATTAGAAATATTGTGTGAGATTACTTACCCTCAGGCTCTGTGTATAAGGTATATATGAAACATAAATGAATTCCGTGTTTGGACTTGGGTCTCATCTCCAAGATATCTTGTTGTGTATTTGCAAATATTCCAAAAACCCCTGCAAATTCAAAACACTTCTTGTTCCAAGCATTTTGGAAAAGGCATGCTCAACCCATATTACTTTCTTAATAAGGAATTATTTCTAGCAGTTTATCCTGTTTTGGAAAGTTGACTAATTTTTTTCAGTGAGTCTTCTGATTTAAGTTGGTAAATTGCAAATGCTTGCTACAGGTTGTTGCCACCTCTCATTTTCTAGAGTTTGAATTCATATGCACTTCTTAACTATTTAATTTTATACTTTGTAGCAGAGTGGAACACGTAAGGTACAGATGTAGAGCCCACCTGGGGACAGTAGAGAACGGTGGGGCCTGTGACCAAACTGGAGAGGATGTATTGTGTCTAAAGGCTTTAAAATTTCATTTTTATTTAAAAACATTAAGCCCCAACAACACATATTTAGACCAGAACTAAGCTTTGAACCTAGGGTTTGTGATTCCTTACAAACGTAGGCCCTCAAAATATTTTTTTTAAGCCTTTTTTTTTTTAAAGGAAGAAAAATGCATGTTAAGTATCTGTTCTTGGAATGGAGAAAGGGTTTCTCCTGCCAGCAGAGGCTACTTAGACAGTATTTATACTTATTGGATGGCCCATAGGTATCCCTACACTATTTCTCCATAGATGGTGATCTCAGTCTTTTATAATTTAGACTGTTTTCACATCATTCTAAAAACAAATGAGATTTTAGCACAATATTCCAACTTGGCCGTATTTTTTTCTGTGTGTAAGAAATCTAATCTAACTATCTCACTATTTATATCTATCTATGCAAAACTAACGAAAAAGGCCTGGAGAGGACTAAAAGGGTGGATAGAGCATTTCCCTCATTAGCGTTTAATAGGAGGGTGGGCAGGGTAGCAGTCTAATTGATTAGGCTGCCAGGCAATTTGAGCCAACTCGTGGGTTACAAATTTTTGTTACACAAAATTTAAAACCCATGGCAAGAGCCCTGAGGACGCTGCAGCTGGTCTCGGGTGCATTCTCTCTGTGCTGGCCGTTGCTCTTAAAGGACAGTTTAATTCGTGTGAGATACTGTTCCAACTTTCTGTCCCTTTTATTCCTTGGGAAATGACTCTTCAGAGTCCCTGTTTTCTTAATGTTTTAAAAACCTGTGTAACATATCTGAAGCCCTTTTTGTTTTTATTAGCACTACATATCACTGGGTTATTACAGTGTCTGCACTTCTCTTTGTTGAGAATCTATTTGTATCAGCATTTCCTTGGTGCAGATTTTCTGAAAATGAGCAGTAGCTAATTGTGGAATAATTCTTTTTGGGAACCGTTTCTATCTATTCCCTTCCTTTTTGACTGTTTTCAGACTTGCTAAGTGTACGTAATTTCTTTGTGTTATTTATTTTAGAGCTAGACAGTTTGAGAGTTTTTCTTAGTTCGTTCTCCTTTTTGTACAACTCAGTGAAGTTACCAGATACTAAATAAAGCCCCAGTATTTTTAATGAATAGTCATTTCCACTAACAGTTCTAGTATTGGGCTCAATGCAGTGAAATATTTTGAAAATACATAATAACCTACCATATTATAATGAATGTCTACTAAATACGAAACTGTATGTATATTAGCTGTAATCCTCAAAATGACCTGGCTAGGCGTTATTAACCCCATTTTATAGAAAAGAAAACTGGGTCTCATAGATTTTCAACAAATTGCCTGGACATCATCAAGTTTATCTCTATGGAAACAAACTTTTATGTCTTTAGCTTCATAATTTATACTTATCCCCCAAACTGTGGTCTGGCCCTTTCTTATGCCAAAGTGATTTTGAAAGAAAGGTGGGTTGAAGGACATTCTGCGTGGCCAAAATCCATTTAGATTATAATCTGGATTACATTTCCTTCTTCAAAATTAGGAATATAGACAAACTTTTTGTATAGAAAAATATTGCTACCATGCCAATTCACAGAGTTCCTCTGTGTCCCACAAGTCTGCATAAGTTGTAGAGATGGTTGTCAGTAATCTTTAAAGGACATCCTGATATTAATAAAATATAAACTGTCTTCCTTCCCTTAATAGAATTCCCATTATATTTGTTCTGGTGAGGGAAGAAGAGGGTATGCAGAAAATATGATGAGGCGAAGAAGAAGAGTATAGTATCTGTCAATGACAGAGTCTTCTGAACAGTGTAATTAGTGGGTGTCGCCCTGGGTGAAGCCCACAGTGAGTCTCAAGTCCTTGCGTGTCCCTGCCCCTTACATTTTGGTATCTATATTCCTTAGTTCATGACCTTGTGCCACCACAAAAGTAAACTTTTTACGCAATTCATGTTGGTTGAAGTAGATTGTAGTGAAGGGAAGAAAATAGAAGCGTGCTCAAAAAGACTGCCTATCGCCGGGTGTGGTGGCTCACGCCTGTAATCCTAGCACTCTGGGAGGCCAAGGCAGGTGGATTGCCTGAGCTCACAGGTTCAAGACCCGCCTGAGCAAGAGCGAGACCCCGTTTCTAAAAAATAGCTCAGCGTTATGGTGAGTGCCTAGTACCATGGCATTCACCATAACGCTGAGCCCCATGTACTTGGGAGTCCCACTTAATCCCCATGTACTTGGGAGTCCCACTTAGTCCCATGTACTTGGGAGACAAGAGAATCACTGGAGCTCAAGAGTTTGAGGTTGCTATGAGCTAGATGCCATGGCATTCTATCAGGGGAGAGAAAGTGAGACTCTGTCTCCAAAAAAAAAAAAAAAGCCCGCGTATCTAGGTGATAACTTAGTTAACATTCTAAAAGGTCTACCTAACATAAGTTTAACTAGTCTAGTCATATGGGTATTACAGGTCCCTGTGTCTGTATGTCTTTAAATCTCTCACCGAAAAATCATTCCTCTTTATCTTTCTTTTTGTTTGTTCCAAATGGTCACATTTTTTTTTTTAAGTTTTAATCAAAGCTGCTTGTGATGCTGTGGGAAAGCTGATGGTATTTTAAAAAATGAATAAGTAGAATTAAAGAAGTATTTTATGAAGAAGTGAGAAAGAATGTTCCTTACTTTTTTTTAATTAATTTATCCTTTCTAGTTAGTAGACTATGAAAGGGAGATCATAAAAGATGGAAGTCTCAAGTAAGTGATCTTGTTCAGTCATCTTCATAAAAGATGGAAGTCTCAAATACGTGATCTTGTTCAGTAATGCTCAAGTGTTTCTCCTGAGCTGCAGAGTGTGTAACAAGTCTCATATGATGCACACCATCTGGGTGATGGGCACGCTTATAACTTTGACTCAAGTGTAATTTATGTAACTATAATGTTTGTGCCCTCATAATATTCTGAAATAAAAATCAAAAAATAACAAAAGAGGAGAATGTAGACTTCGAAGTAGTTGACTTGGAAAATATTACAGAATGTTTGGACTTAGGTTTTCCAGTTTACTGCTTTTAGGGTTTTCTGCCTGTGGGAATAGCTTTTTGAATGAATGGAAGGAAAAGGCCTAATACCTGTAAGAATTTGTGTGGAGAAAAAAATCAGAATTCTTTTCTAAATCTATAATTTATATTTTGAGCAAATGGAATATAAGTATTTTGCATTGAAGATAAAGTGCATTCATATAGCAAAGATAATTTAATCCTATTTTAATGGATTATTTGTAGGGTCAGCAGAAATTAAACAGTTATAACAAATCATAGTTTAAAATAAGTTAGGGAAATTGCATTAATATATTAGCCCAAATTTTGCAAATTTCCCCTTTTTTTTTTTTTGTAAAAGCAGAGATAAGACCTTTTTTTTTTTTTTTTAATAGATACAGAGTCTCACTTTATCACCCTCGGTAGAGTGCTGGCGTCACACAGCTCACAGTAACCTCCAACTCCTGGGCTTAGGCGATTCTCTTGCCTCAGCCTCCTGAGTAGCTGGGACTACAGGTGCCCGCCACAAC
>CAUYRH010081128.1:0-36332 GCA_963574655.1 Perodicticus potto
TTCTCTGTGTTCTAGACCAAGTAAGGACTGGTCTCACATATATATCTTTCTCCCAAAGACTATGTAACATTATTTATTTATTTTGAGACAGAATCTCAAGCTGTTGCCCTGGGTAGAGTGCCATGGCGTCACAGCTCACAGCAACCTCAAACTCTTGGGCTTAAGCGATCCTCTTGCCTTAGCCTCCCAAGAAACTGGGACTATAGGCGCCCGCCATAACGCCCGGCTATTTTTTGGTTATAGCTGTTGTTGTTTGGCGGGGCTGAGCTGGATTCGAATCTGACAGCTCATGTATATGGCTGGCGCCCTAGAAGCTTTAGCTATAGGCGCCAAGCCTAGACTACGTAAAATTATAAAAACAAGCTTTAAGACAATGTTGGATTTCTTTCTTTTTTACTGGGCATGTTGTCTCTTTTCTCCTGGGGGGATTCACTTTTCAGTGGTGAACCATGGGCAACTGAGGGCAGAAATCAGTGGTCTGGCAAAGCCTCCCAGACACAGCCCAACGCAAAGGGATTTGGTGGTGTCAGGCTCATGAACAGCCAAGGGTTTTGTTTTGTTTTTTTTTAATTTTTTTAAAGATTTATTTTTACTTTTTTTTTTTTTTGAGACAGAGTCTCACGATGTCTTCCCGGGTAGAGTACTGTGGCATCATAGTTCATAGCAACCTCAAACTCTTGGGCATAAGTAATTCTCTTGCCTCAGCCTCCCAAGTAGCTGGGGCTACAGGTGCACACCACAAAGCCTGGCTATTTTTTTGTTGTAGTTGTTATTGTTGTTTGGTGGGCCCGGATTGGGTTCAAACCCGTCAGCTCTGGTATATGTGGCTGGTGCCCTAGTGGCTGAGCTATAGGTGCTGAACTCTGGCCATTTTTCTTTTGCTGTAGTTTATCGTTGTTTGGCAGGCTGGGGCCAAGTTCCAACCCAACAGCCCTGGTGTATGTGGCAGGCGCCCTAGCTGCTGAGCTACAAGTGCTGAGCCTGTTTTTACTTTTTTTTTTTGAGACAGAGTCTCAGGCTGTTGTCGCCCTGAGTAGAGTGCCATGGTGTCACAACTCACAGCAACCTCCAATTCTTGGGCTTAAGTGATTCTCTTGCCTCAGCCTCCCAAATAGCTGGCACTACAGGTGCCCACCACAATGCCTGGCTATTTTTTTATTGTTCTTGTTGCAGTTCTCATTGTTGGTTTAGCAGGCCCAGGCTGGGTCTGAATCCGCCAGCCTTGGTGTATGTGGCCGGCACCCTACCTACTGAGCTATGGGCGCCGCCTATTTTTATTTTATTATTATTATTTTTTTTTTTGAGAAAGAGTTTTAAGCTGCCACTCTGGGTAGAGTACCATGGCGTCATCATAGCTCACAGCAACCTCCAACTCTTGGGCTCAAGCGATTCTCTTGTCTCAAGTTTTCTATTTTTACCAGAGATGGGATGGGATCTTGTTCTTGCTCAGGCTGGTCTCAAACTTGTGAGCTCAGGCAATACACCCACCTTGGCCTCTGAGAGTGCTAGGATTACAGGCATGAGCCACTGTAGCTGGCCAAGTCAAGGAGTTTTAAAAGTGCAATGACCTAGTTTTTAAATATTAATACGCTTATTACTAATCTCACATTAAGGACAAGAAGATCAGTGAAATATCTCAAAGAGAGTGGAAAATGACAGAGAGATTGCCACATTAGGAGATTCTTGTGATCATTACCTTTGCTGCATAACTCCACATTTCAATCCGGTCATTGAGGCGTTTTTTACACTCAGGTTGTAACCTCACCCGCTTATCCTCCAGTGCTTCCATGAGACAGGACATTTCTGTGGTGAAAGAAGAGAAGAAGAGTCTGAAACTACAGATTAGAGAAATTTCTGTAAAATTGGAGAAGAGGTTATTCAACTACCAAAAAATTAGATCTGAAGGTTTAACAAAGTTAAATTCATTCTAGGAAATCTGACCCAAAATCCAACATGGAGAGAAATTATATTTAACCCCCCAGTTTGGCTGTGCAGAATCTCTCTTAAAATCTCTTTTACTGGGCACACCTGCTTCAGAAACGACTACAATTGTCCTAAATCCAGCCCTCACAATGAACCTGTCTATTGAGACTATTGTGGCCAGTGGGAAATGGATGAAACTGGTTAGGGAAGAGGAGAAAGAGGGCCATGATGATGGCTTAACCTGTGCTTCCCTGATGAACAATTCAATTTTCCCTCTTGATCAAATCTTTAGCTCTGGTCATGACAAAGGCCTAGTTGTAGCATCAATCAGGCTACAGGGAATGTTGTCTATAGCTGGGGTACAGCCTTAGAGCAGAGTAGAAATCACTGATGTCTGAGAGGGAGTCATTGCTCCTCCCAAGACAGCTCAGACAGGGTCATAGTGAACATAATGACTTACGACGTCCACGGCCGGGGGTGATGGCTGCACAGTGGTGTTTAATGTCCAAGGCACAAGCTGTATGAAGAACTGGGTCCACAAAGATGTCTGCTTTGCTCTCCTTCAGCATGTTTAACACTTCCTAGAAAGAGAGGTCATTGTGGAGAGAGGTTTTGTAGAGGAAATGCATTAGTTCTGTTTTCTACAAATACTTTATATATAAACAAGTCCAGGAGGGAAAAGTTGAGGGTTAATAACACAAACTTCTGTGGTGTAGGTGACAATATGATGATGATGTACACAATGCAGATTTTTAGCATATACTTTAAATCCAATAACTAACTTTCCAAAGCTGTGTGCTAAGGAAAGCAGGGGACTATAAGTGATTATAATGTCAGGTTTATGTTTTTGGCATTCTTATATACCACATTACTTTAAAATACCTAAAGACTGGCCAGGTGTGGTGGCTCATGCCTATAATCCTAGCACTCTGGGTGGCCGAGGTGGGTGGATTCCCTGAGCTCAGGAATTCAAGACCAGCCTGAGCAAGAGAGAGACCCTGTCTCTACTAAAAATAGAAAAAGTAGCTGGGCATTGTGGCAGGCACCTGTAGTCCCAGCTACTCAGGAAGCTGGGGCAAGAGGATTGCTTGAACCCAAGAGTTTGAGGTTGCTGTAAACTATAATACCATGGCACTCTACCCAAGGCAGTGGAGTAAGACTCTGTCTCAAAATAACCTTAAAAAACAAACAAAAAAACCTCTAAAGATTAAAGATTAGTATTTTTATGTGTATGATACAGTTATTTTGTTATTTTAAGAAATCTGGAAAAAAGTGAAATCTGAAAATCAGAGCAATATGCTACATTACAATTCCCAATGAGATAAAGATATATTTGTTTATAACATGTTCTGTTCCATCATCCTTAAAAACAAAAAAAGAATAAGCACAATCTAACTTCTATGGCAAGAATAATTCTTATTTGAGTTTAAAGATGTTCTGGATAAGAAGAATATAAATAGGTTAGATCTGAAAACAATTCTGCGGACTCTCCTTTTATACATGATGAAACTGTAGGAGGTAAAGATAGGCCACAAATGCTGTCTTAAAGAAAAGTTAGTTTGCTCAATAGGAACACTGTAGTCCCTATAAAACAGCACTAAAAAAACAAAAGCCAAATAAAACCCCAATATTCTTCTTCTTCTTCTTTTTTTTTTTTTGAGACAGAATCTCAAAGCTGTTGCCCTGGATAGAGTGCCGTGGCGTTATAGCTCACAGCAACATCCAACACTTGGGCTCAAGTGATCTTCTTGCCTCAGTTTTTCCATTTTTAGTAGAGAAAGAGTCTCGATTTGCTCAGTCTGGTCTCAAACTCTGGAACTCAAGAATCTACCTGCTTTGGGCTCCCAGAGTGCTAGGATTACAGGTGTGAGCCATAATGCCGGGCCCCAATATTATTCTTAAATCCTCCCTCAAAGTTATATGGGAACATTTCATGATAAAGAAGTCAAAATATAAAAAGTTAGCTTTTAACCAGCTCCTATCATACCTCAGATCATGTGAAATCAGAAGCATTTTTAGCAAAACTTTATTTTTTGTAGAGACAGTCTCACTTTATCGTCCTCAGTGGAGTGCCAGGTGTCACAGCTCACAGCAATCTCCAACTTCTGGGCTTAGGTGATTCTCTTGCCTCAGCCTCCCAAGTAGCTGACTACAAGTGTAGGGACTACAAGTGCCTGCCACAATGCCTGGCTATCTTGTTGCTGCAGTTTGGCCGGGGCCTGGTTCGAACCGGCCACCCTCGGTATATGGGGCCAGCACCCTACCCACTGATCCACAGGCGCTGCTCAGCAAAAGAAAATATTTATACACATTTACATTCTCACTGATTAAACATCAATGAAATTCTTCTTAAAGAGATTAATTCTAAAAAAAAAAAAAAGAGATTAATTCTTTTTTTTTAGAGACAGAGTTGCACTTTGTCGCCCTAGGTAGAGTACCATGATGTCGCAGCTCACAGCAACCTCCAGCTCTTGGACTTAGGCAATTCTCTTGCCTGAGCCTCCTGAGTAGCTGGGACAATGGGCACCCACCATAATGCCCGGCTATTTTTTTGTTGCAGTTTGGCCAGGGCCAGGCTTGAACCCGCCACCCTCGGTATATGGGGCCCTACTTACTGAGACACCAATTGAGATTAATTCTTTAAAAAAGAGCAAATATATTATTTCATTTTCAATTTGCAAGATAAAATATGCTTTGTGGTGATATTCTGATAAATGTTTTTATGTGACATTTCTGTTTTAGTTTTATTGATTCATATGAATGTAGAATACTTATTGATATATTGGTATTGACATTTTGCACTTTTGAAAAGAATACTCAAGTTGTAGGAGATGAATGGTCAAAGACCAAAGTAAAATGTGGCAAGAGTGAACAGCATAGAACATTAGGCAGAAAGGTTCAGGTTTTCTTTCTTTTTCTTGTTTAGAGACAGGGTCTTGCTTTCTTGCCCAGGCTGGAGCACACTGACATCATCACAGCTCACTATAGACTCAAACTCCTGGACTCAAGCAATTGTGCTGTCTTAGCCTCCTGAGTAACTGGGACCACAGGCAGATGCCACCATGCCTAGCTAATTTTTAAATTTTTTGTAAAGGTAGGGTCTTACTATGTTGCCAGGCCTCAGCCTCCGAAACCACTGGGTTATAGGTGTGAGCTACTGTACCTGGCCTAGATTTTCAATTTTATTACTAAGATAAACAGATGATAGCATTAAAAGGAAGAGGAGAAAAGAGAGAGAAAAGTGAGGAAAAAAAGGAGAATGTGGTTACCTTTTTACACATTTCCGTCTTGATCTTGAGCAGGTTGACCTTGAGGCATTCCTCTACTTGACCTGTCTGCTCCTGGGCTGCTGCTTCTTCAGCACATAGACTGGATATCTATGCAGGAGACATAAAAGACAAGGTCACCTCTCTGAGCACACAGAAAAGCAGCAGAGACTGGTGACTCCAACCAGGCCTGGAAATGGCACTATCCATGGCCCCTCTTCACTGGCCTGCTGTTGTTCCACAAGCAAGGGGTGGCACTGCTATCACCAGAATCCTTCTTTTGGTCTCTAAATGTGTGTGTGTGTGTTTTTTTGAGACAGTCTCAAGTTGTCGCCCTTGGTAGAGTACCATGGCATCACAGCTCACAGCAACCTCAAACTCTCAGGCTTAATCAATTCTCTTGCCTCAGCCTTCCAGTAACTGGGACTATAGGCACCTACCACGATGCCCAGCTGTTTTTTTTTGTTTGTTTGTTATTGTTTAGTAGGCCCTGGCCAGGTTCTAACTCACCAGCCCTGGTGGCATGTGGCTGGTACCCTAACCACTGAGCTATGGGTGCCGAGCCTCTAAACATGTTGATTAGGTTGTCCTCTTACACATGAGCCATGTTTGTCTCAAACAGTTCCCTGATGGATTTCCCACCCCTCGTCCTGTACTGGATGTCAGGCTCCTTTCTCCTTTACTATGACTGGCATGTAAAGGTAAGAATCAATAAATGCACACATCTTTAGGCTGTCAATCCTTAGACTGCATTCAGATCCCTGGACTTGTCACAAAGAACCCTACTCCTTGATTCCACCGATTATATAGTCAAGTAAAATGCTAAAAGCAAATGCTTAACATTTACAGAGGTTTAGGGTCAACCCAGAGTTGCAACTTGGATGTGCACACGTGAGCACACACACATATACACAACAACATATATACAATAAGGTATTGAATGACATCCCATAGCAAAGACAAAAAACTTAACTTTTGGCTTGGCATGTATAGCACAGTAGTTACAGTGCCAGCCGCATACACCCAGGCTGGCGGGTTCAAACGCAGCTCGGGCCAGCTAAACGACGACAACCGCAACAAAAAAATAGCTGGGCGTTGTGGCAGGCGCCTGTAGTCCCAGCTACTTGGGAGGCTGAGGCAAGAGAATCGCTTAAGCTCCCCCAAAAACAAACAAACAAAAAAACCTTAACTTTCTTAAGATAGGTTTATGAATTTCTTTGACACAACCTTAGTTATGGTCTCTTAAAACTGACATACATTAAACAAGGTTCTTTGTATGGCTTTTCCAAGCTAGGAAGTCCAATAATTTCCTAGGATAGGCCCTTCTCTAGAGCCAGTAGGTTAATAAATACGAAATGTCCAATTTCAGGGTTTTTTTTTTTTTTTTTGAGACAGAGCCTCAAGCTGTCACCCTGGAGAGAGTGCCATGGCATCATAGCTCATAGCAACCTCCAATTCCTGGGCTCAAGCGAGTCTCCTGCCTCCGCCTCCCAAGTAGCTGGGACTATAGGCGCCTGCCACAACGCCCGGCCATTTTTTGGTTGCAGCCGTCATTGTTGTTTGGCGGGCCCGGGCTGGATTCGAATCTGCCAGCTCAGGTGTACATGGCTGGTGCCTTAGCACGTTGAGCCACAGGCGCCGAGCCTTTTTTTTTTTTTTTTGAGACAGAATCTTACTTTGTTGCCCTCGGTAGAGTGCCGTGGTGTCGTAATTCAGCCTCCTATGTGCTAGGATTATGAGCATGAGCTACCGCCTCCGGCCACGATAAGCTTTTTCTTTCTTTTTTTTTTTTTTGTAGAGACAGAATCTTACTTTATTGCCCTCAGTAGAGTGCCGTGGCATCACACAGCTCACAGCAACCTCCAACTCCTGGGCTTAGGCAATTCTCTTGCCTCAGCCTCCTGAGTAGCTGGAACTACAGGTGTCCACCACAATGCCCGGCTATTTTTCTGTTTTGCAGTTCGGCCGAGGCCGGGTTTGAACCCACCACCTTTGGTATATGGGGCCAGCACCCTACTCAATGAGCCACAGGCACCGCCCGATAAGCTTTTTCTAATGAATATTTGCCTTTTTTTCTTTTTTTTTTTTTTTGAGACAGTGTCTCCCTCTGTCACCCTGGGTAGAGTGCCATGGCATCACAGCTGATGGTTGATGGCAACCTCACACTCTTGGGATCAAGTGATCTCCAGGCTCAGGCTCCCTAGTAGCTGGGACTATAGGAACCTGCCATGATGCCAGGCTAGTTTTTGTATTTTTAGTAAAGATGGGGTCTTGCTCTTGCTCAGGCTGGTCTTAAACTCTTGGGCTCAAGCAATCTGCCGGCCTCGGCCTTCCAGAGTGCCAGGATTATCAGCATGAGCCACAGCACCTGGCCTGAAGATCTGCTTGTGGACTGTGTTTTAGAATTTCAACTTTATCCAGCCATTGTGCTGAATGCTTGTGACTGTCAAGAAGAATAAATTTTTTTTTTGCAGTTTTGGGCTGGGACTGGGTTTAAACCCACCACCTCTGGTATATGGGGCTGGCACCCTACTCCTTTGAGCCACAGGTGCTGCCCAGAAGAATCAATTTTTTTTTGAGACAGAGCCTCAAACTGTCCCCCTGGTAGAGTGCCATGACATCACAGCTCACAGCAACCTCCAATTCCTGGGCTCAAGTGAGTCTCCTGCCTCCACCTCCCAAGTAGCTGGGACTATAGGCGCCCGCCACAATGCCCGGCCCTTTTTTTTGGTTGCAGCCGTCATTGTTGTTTGGCGGGCCCGGGCTGGATTCGAACCTGCTAGCTCAGGTGTACGTGGCTGGCACCTTAGCCGCTTGAGCCAGAGGCCCCAAGCCTAGAAGAATCAATTTTTAAAAAACATAACAATACTACATAAAAATGGTTCACATTTATGAAGTGACAGCAAAGAAAGGCAAGCTTTGAGGCAATTATTCTTCCGACACTTGTTTAATTCATGCAGAACCGATCTATCCAGCTTCTTTACCTTGCTGATATGTTCCACATGGTCCAGTATTGTGGGAATAGTAACATTAAACCTTATTGCTAATTTACATTGTAGGTGGAGACGGATTTGCTTCCACTATAGCTTTCAGCTCCTTATCCACCTGGTCTCAGGTCACCCATTTGGCTCATTTTCAAGATTAAAATTACCACAACAGAACTTCTCAAATCATCCATATATTGTGTATTCATTAACCACATCCTTCCCAAATATTTTATTGATATTTTGTGCTGTCTGTGTTGCACTGATTTTATGATGGAACTGATAACTAAAAAACAACACACAATTTTAACTTATCCATGTTTCCACAAAAATTGCTCTAATAAAAAAATTCTGAAAGATAATCATAGACCAAAGTATGCATTTGAAAGAATGATGATGTATCATTGCATACATCCAAAACACAACTGGGCGGTGCCTGTGGCTCAGGGAGTAGGGTGCCGAATACTGAGGGTGGTGGGTTCAAACCCAGCCCCAGCTGAACTGCAACAATAACAAAAATAAATAGCCAGGTGTTGTGGCGGGTACCTGTAGTCCCAGCTACTTGGGAGGCTGAGGCAAGAGAATCGCCTAAGCCCAGGAACTGGAGGTTGCTGTGAGCTGTGTGATGCCACAGCACTCTACCAAGGGCGATAAAGTGAGACTCTGTCTCTACAAAAAAAAAAAAAAAAAAAATCCAAAACACAAACAAGAAATGTCAAAGTGAAATGTAAGAGATATCAACTATCAAAGTTAGTACTTAAGGAAATCAGACATTTCTTACTTTGTAACCTAATATTATGGGAGTACTTTTACTTTTCAGGGAAGCCTTGGGGTTTTCTGACTTGACCACAAAGTGAGGAGAATGGAAGAGCAAATTATATGTAGACTGCTATGGTAAAAGAACACCCTTGTTCAACAGCGAAATATGGAATCAACACTGTTGAGTGAAAGAACTAATGCCAAGACTCCGACGTGGAGATAGCCTAGAAAATGAGCCTTCAACTAACTATGGATCCAGGGTTAAAAGGAAAGAAAGTAAAGAAAGTTTGTCTAGTAAAATCTTTTCAGACCAACTCTGTTCACAATCAATTTTGTACCCAAATCCTACCTCTTCTGAGCAGTGCAGCTGGAGTTGAGGATCTAGTCGGTAATCTAAAGCAGACTCCTGGATAATAATCTGGATCTGGTCTTCACAGTCAGAAGACAGGCGCTGCGTGTGACAAAGGGAGACGATATCAGGCTATCAGCAAACATCACCTTTTGATTTGGCCCCTTAATCCTTGGCTTGGGGAATGTATGAAAAAGGTTGTGGGACACAGACATGGTGGCTCATGCCTATAACCTCAGGAGTTTGAGGCTGCAGCGAACTATGAGGATACCACTACACTCTATCAGGGGGACAGAATAAGACTTTCTAAAACAAAAACAACAACACCTCCATGGAACATCTAGGCCAGTTTACCTGGTCAGCATATCTCAACTTGAGGCAAGAGATAACTTGGCCTTCTAGCTCCGAATCATCCTTGGCCTTAGTCAGGATACCATGACAGAACTTAGGAATGTCAGCTTTGCAGGCTTTCCTTAGCACAGGGTTTAAGCGGTAATCTAGAGCAGAAAGCAATGATAAAATATTCCACCTTGATTGACAAATTTTTATAAATCTACCTCCCAAAAGGGGGCATGTCAATGACCATGGCTACAACCACTGATTTGCTTATTCCTCACTACACTATGTTTATCAATAATATGATTTAATTGAAGAGTCCTTCTATCTGAAAATGTCACCTTTTGATTTGGACCCTTAACCCTTGGCTTGGGGAATATATGGAAAAGGTCTTGGGATGCAGGCATGGTTGGTCATATTTATAATCCCAGGAGTTTGAGGCTGCAGTGAACTATGGGGGTCCCCAGGACGCCTTCTACTCGACAAGAGTTTTGTGGTCCAATAATCTAAGTAGTTCTTTTAATAGCCAAGCAGATTATCAGCAACTTTTTCCATAACAAATACTTTTGAAAACACTGAGAAGGAAATAGTATCCAACTCACCTTGCCCATTATGTTACAATGTCTTAAAATCTGTTCTAGGCAGTGCCCCTAGCTCATTGGGTAAGGTGCCAGCCACATATACCCAGGCTGGCGGGTTCGAACCTGGCTTGGGCCAGCTAAATAACAATGACAACTGCAACAAGAAGATAGCTGGGCATTGTGGCAGGCACCTGTAGTCCCAGCTACTTGGGAGGCTGAGGCCAACAGAATCACTTGAGCCCAAGAGTTTGAGGTTGCTGTGAGCTGTGACACCATAGCACTGTATCAAGGGCGACATAGTGAGACTGTCTCAAAAAACAAACAAAAAAAAATCTGTTCTAAAACATATCACCCACGTATCCTTCTGCCACACTCTTAAAGCTTTAATAAATCGGCGGCGCCTATGGCTGAGTGAGTAGGGCGCCGGTCCCATATGCCAGAGGTGGTGGGTTCAAACCCAACCCCGGCCAAAAAAAAAAACCTTTAATAAATCTCTAAATGTTTCATGGAATTCTAGTCCTGATTCCTCTTGTCATTCTTTAAGGGCAGTTTTCTAGTTTATGTTCCTTTTTCATCTTTCATTCCATTTTTCTGGATACTCTTCAAAGGAGTAAGTCATTTTGCTTACATCTAGACTCCTCCCTTAAAATTCATGGACAACAAAGCATTTTTAGTTTAATTAGGTAATTATACGCCCACTTAATTCCAAGTAACTTATACTCAATGGGACCAGGAAAGCCATGCTGAGATCTTACCAGTATTCTGGGTGATCTGACGCTTGGTTATCATCTGTTTGCATTTAGGATCCATCAATTCACTGTTCTTATTTTGCTTCAAGCACTGCAACATGGTTTTAGAATCGGCTTCTGCACAGAACCTCTGCAAAGAACGAAGTTTTATTAAAACTGCTACCCGAAATGACAATTACCCCATCTGTAATTACTCTTACATCCATTAGAGAGCTAAGAAAGCAGCAGCATAAAGGTACCACTTGGTACAAGAGGAACAGCTAAGACTGAATAATCACCCAGCCCAAGTTCCCATCTATTACCGTCTGTACTTATTCTCTACTGTATTTCTTTTCTTTTCTTTTTTTTTGAGACAGAGTCTCACTTTGTTGCCCTCAGTAGAGTGCTATGGCATCATAGCTCACAGAAATCTTAAACTCTTGGGCTCAAGTGATTCTCTTTTCTCAGCCTCCCAAGTAGCTGGGACTATAGGTGCCTGTCACAATGCCTGGCTATTTTTAGAAATGAGGTCTCCCTCTGGCTCAGGCTGGTTTTGAACCTGTGAACTCAGGCAATCCACTTGCCTTGGCCTCCCAGAGCACTAGGATTATAGGCACGAGCCACCATACCCGGCCTCTACTGTATTTCTAATACTGCTCTCCACTACCTCACTGGCTCTGACTTTGATCCCCTATCTACACAGCTATGTCAAATTACGTGGTATCTCATAAATTTACCTTTTGGTTAAACACAAGTGTATCAATGTACTAAGTGGCCATGTAGCCCTAAAGCCATATCTACCCAACCCTAATGGGAAAACCTAGGAATTGCCCACCAACCAATGTGAAGAGAGATGTGGGGAAAGGACACATCTGGTTCATCTTAACTACAAGGACTATAATCCTACCAAACACTGTGTGGGCTGCTCATATACACTTATTATTCTTTTCAGTTAGGTATTAATTCTGGACTAATAATCAACTTCATCTCTATTTTGCCAATCCTCAAGTCTTTAAAGTGTCATAATATCTGAAAACTCTGGTTGAGACACTTGAGCATCAAGCCTCTCCCTTTCAAGTTTATAATCTGTTGATATCTTAATAAGAGGACATGAATTGCTCACTGCTTTTTTTTTTTTTGGAGACAAGAGTCTCAACTATGTCGTCCTGTAGAGTGTCGTGGCATCACAGCTCACAGCAACCTCCAACACTTGGCCTTAAGCGATTCTTTTGCCTCAGCCTCCCAAGCAGCTGAGACCACAGGCACCCGCACCAATGCCTGGCTATTTTTTGGTGGCAGTTGTCATTGTTGTTTAGCAGGCCCAGGCCAGGCTCAAACCTGCCAGCCTCAGGGTACGTGGCCGGTGACCTACTCACTGAGCTACGGACGCTGAGCCTGCTCAATGATTTTTATAAAATCTTGCAAAGCTCTTTCAAATGAGACCCTGACATTTCCACGTTTACATATGACTCAATTTTACTAGCCCTAGTTAAAGAGATTTACGCTAATTTTCAGGATTCTCTTTACAATTTATTACTAGAGTGAAAAGGAAAGGAACATTCTATTTTAAAGGGAAGCTAAACTAGGGAGTTGCAAGGTTAAATTTAATCTCTGTGTATGTGGCTTCATTAAGGAACTGACATCTAGTACTCCCGTTAGCTCTGCTATAGTAAACGTCCACCGGTGGAGTAAATGAAGCGACAGAACTTAAATAACTGTTTTGTTTTTTTAAAGAGGCAGGGTCTCACTCTATCACCCAGACTGGAATGTAGTGGTGCAATCATAGTTTACTGTAGCCCCAAACTTCTGGGCTCATGGGAGCCTCTTGCCTCAGCACCACTCAAATACCTGGAATTACAGGTGCAGGCTACTACCATGCCTGGCTAGTCTTGAACTCCTGGTCTCAAGCAATCCTCAGGCTCCAAACTGACAGGATTATGAGTGTGAGACACCAGGTCCAGATAAATTTTTTATTTTTTGTAGGGATAGGGTCTTGCCATGTTGCCCAGGCTAGTCTGAAATGATCCTCTTGCCTCACTCCCTCTAATCTCTGGGATAGTGAGTGCGAGCCACTATGCACAGCTCAAAAAAATCTTTTGAGTGTGGCAGACAATCAGGACATTCAAATTGTGGCTTTTCTAGTACACCTATAACTAATTGCTCTCAAAACCAATCATGTTTATTGGACATATACAGAGGGTGCCAAAAAAATGCATACACATTTTAAGAAAGGAAAAACTATACTAAAATGCTCGATACATACAGATAACAAAAGATGAATACAAGACATGGTGAATTCTTGTATTTACAGAAGTCAAACATGACTATCAATTATTAATTATAAATTTAATATAGCTTTTCCCTTCCTTAAAATGTGTACACATTCTTTTTGCACCCTCTGCATTTACTTGTGTTTTGGGTCAAAGTGAGGTTAGTTACCTTAGCTCTACAGTTTTTAAACTTGAGAGTGCATCGGAATCACTTGGAGGGCTCATTAATACAGATTACCTATGCCACTCAGAAAGTCTCTGATTCAGTAGATGGAGGTAAAGGAGCCAAGAATCTGTAAATTCCTAGGTCTGCTGCTGTTGCTGCTGCTATAGGAACACTTTGAGAGTCACACCCTAGCTGTATAAAACAAGTTAAAACTAAAAAAAGTTTATGTTGCAGCTTTTCCTTATGCTGTGCTTAGCCCTTGGTTTTAGATTCTTCACCTTTATCATTTGCTTGCAGACTCTCATGAGCGTATAGTCTAGTTCTGGGTCCATCATCTCTGTCTCCTGTAGCTTAAATACTTTTTGGTGGCAACGGGTACTCAGCTGCTTCTTGTTTTCTTTTAGACATTCAATAATCTGTGGCATAAGAGATATGTTGATAAATATATTAGGAATCAACAATCCATTCAGCTCTTAGTACACTCCCCATTTTTCAATCCAAGTAACTTCCATTTCTAAATCCAGTAACAGGAGTCAGGATTTCCTCACTGAGGAGAATTACATTAACAGATTTACAACCTTGGGCCAAACTATAAAAACTGAGGATGACTACCAGGCTGCACTGAACTCTAAAGGCAAGAAAACTCACTCAGAATTCTTCTGCCTTCTAGAACTGTTCCTTGTCAAGATCCCTTTTGGGGGCACACATAAGGCTCTCTGCATTTACCTGGAGTAATAACCCTGACTAGACAGTAGCACAAGCCAGGAGGTTTGATTCAACTCTCCATTTGCCACATAAGAAGAGACCCTTGGATGTTAGGTATGAACGAGACCCAGTCTTGATCCTTGGCTAATACACTATTCACAGGCCAAATTTATATAGATAAATATGATAAAAGGATGAGAGATAACACAAAAGAATATGGCATTGTGGATTGATTTTAAGGTAGTAAATTAAGTATACCCTAAAGCCTTCCGTTCCCTATATAAATCTTTTTTTTTTTTTTGAGACAGAGCCTCAAGCTGTCACCACAGCTCACAGCAACCTCCAACTCTTGGGGTCAAGTCTCCTGCCTCTGCCTCCCAAGTAGCTGGGACTACAGGCGCCCACCACAACGCCCGGCCAGTTTTTGGTTGCAGCCATTATTGTGCTTGGTGGGTCGGGCTGGATTTGAACCTGCCAGCTCAGGTGTACGTGGCTGGCACCTTAGCCCGTTGAGCCACAGGCACCAAGCCCCTATATAAACCTTTGGATATTATATAAAATACAAAGGAAAGCAGGGGGGCAGTTGCAGCCACTAGGGCTAGAGCATGAAGTTATGAAACTTCTAGAAAATGCTCAAGACACAACCAGGAATCACTAACTAGTTGAGGAACACTAATATCATAAGAAAGATGATAAATTAAGTAAATCAAGGAAATAAAACTGAGGAAACATGGTAATATGGCAATAAAAATGAGAGCTCAAAAATAAAGAAATGAGACGCAGGTCACCATGAGACTTTACATCAGCATTACTAGGTACAAAAAGACAATGAAGTAATAATCCCAAACACTAAAGCATCCTGGCAAGGCCCTTAACTAGAAGTAGCTGAGCCATCGGAAGATCATTTAAAAAAATCCCTTGTTTGCACTTCATTCCTAGTGGTTCTGGATAAGAACCTGTTCCTGAGTATTTTAAAAAGTTTCCTGGGTGACCCCTAGGTATAACTTCTGTGTGATGGGAACATAATGAGGGAATAATTAATTGTGAAGCCTCAGTACTGGCAAAGGACAGACAGGAGGAGTCGTCATTTGAAAGACGTTTTGAATTTATTAGGCAGACGAAGGATGAGGTAACCAGAAAGAAGGAAAAGAGTGAATAGTATAGAGGAGAGCAGGCGTGGACCCTGGAAAAGCAGTTTGGTGTCACTTCGGAGGGGATGATTAGGTTGAATAGGATGTGACAGGTCCTGTCCCCAACAGCAAGGATTAATTATGAAAATGTCACCTTCACACTAGTTTTACAGTTAAAAAGCAAGAAGTTACCTGAGCATTGCCATACTGCACAGTGGGACAGTAGTTCTTGATGTCACTCTTGCAGGCTTCATACAGCTCTGGTTCCAGACGGATGTCTTCCGTCTGAATCAGAGCAGGCCAGAAGGGAAAAGTGAGCTTACTGTAGCCTGGGGATGGCAAATATTCTACCGACTGATTTACTGATTGGATCTTGTGGCGTGACCCCCAACTTCTACACAGCAAAGTGGCAGCAGTGAGGCCATGCAGCAGGAGAACTGGTGTTTACTTTCAGCTCTGCCGCCAACAAGCTACATGGCCTTGGCTTTTCTAGCAAAACAAAATGCCCCATCTACCCTGAAAATCCAACATTTAGTCCTTCACAGGACTGCAGTGATAGTATGTGAAAATCAATTTAAAAAATTAGAATCATTACATAAATGTTGGGTTCTACTTTTATTATTATTTTATAAAAAGAGATGAATTCAAAGTTAGGGAACTGAAGCTTCCAGCTTAAAATGTCTCCATTGTAACAGTACATTATGATCAGCTCCACTTAGAATTATCACTGAATTACTGCCACTGTATGAGAAAACATGATGGGTAGCTTGTGGAATGTTAATGGTGTTTGCACTCCGTTACTAGTTTTTGCTTAGACCAGTGGTTCTCAACCTTCCTAATGCCGCAACCCTTTAATATAGATCCTCATGTTGTAGTGACCCCCAACCATAAAATTATTTTCATTACTATTTCATAACTGTAATCTTGCTACTATTATGAATCGTAATGTAAGTATCTGATATGCAGGATGTATTTTCATTGTTACAAAGGGGTCATGACCCACAGGTTGAGAACAACTGGCTTAGACTGAGGTGAAACACGCATGGTCTATGGCACAAACATATTAAAAATATTTTTACTTGTCTTTTAACCCGGTTTGTGCTTAACTTCAAAAGTCAAGCAAAAATTTCTTCTCTTAGTGCACATCGTAGGTAAGTTTCCAATATCCATTTCACCTCAATGATTAGAAAGTGTATGCCTGTCCCTTGGAGACCACTGTTGGAAATAGGCAGAGACACCAAGATCCCAAGCTGACATAGTCAAATTGAAGGGAAAGATCTCACTTTTAAGGTAGGGATAGGTTTCTCTCTTTTTTCCCTTTTGCTGGAGATTAATATTGGAGGAAGTGACTCGGCAGCCACTGGGCACAATCGCGGGGCAAACATGAAGGAAACAAGCCTTATGATGAAGTTGATGCTGAGGACAACACAGTGGAGAGCATAAGCCCCTTGATACTTGAGGACATTCTTGATTTAGGGATTGTAACATGTTCTTAGAGCTTGTCCTACAGCTGACTTTTCAGTTACGTGTGATAAAAAATGTTTTACATGTATTGCTCAAAACAAAACAGTGAAATAGGAGGCTAACTGTCACATATGGCAAAATTTTAGCACGTGACTCCAAGTCTTAACCATTACAACAGTGGCTAAAACCTTCCACCTTTCCCTGGCTTCTCCTCAACTTCCTAAGCCTTGTGGCTGCCAGGCACAGAGGCTAGGAGGCATTACCATCTCCAGCTCCTCCACGCGGAGCTGCTTGCGGCACTTCAGGGACACCCTATGCTCCTTGGCTTCCTGCAGAGTGTCATTGCGCACGGTGGTGCTCAGGCAGATCACCACGTCCACCCTATCGAGGAAAGGAGAGGCCAGAGATTAGCTGGAGCCACATGAGGACAGATGGCCTGAGAGCTGGACGGGGGCAGGAGTCATGCCTTTTTCCAAGAATTCAGGATCTTCTATTTTGAATCTCTCCTGTAAGCCTCACTGTTTTTTTTCAGAGTGCTAAAAGACACAATTTCACTGTATATGTCGTAAAAGTCAGGCAGCAGTCTGAATGCTGACTGTATTCTTGACTGGAAGGGAAGATAGATAGGGCCTATGTGTACAAGGACAGTTCAACACTTGTTAAAAACACGTGACCACAGAGGAATGCTGCTGTAAACCCTGGGACTGTACCTTTGACAGACTATGAAAACTATTAGGAATGTACAGAAACCTAAGCAAAGTGGGAACTTGGTTTATAGGAGAAAAAATGTGCTCTAGAAATGTGCCTTTCAAAGTGCAACATGGAAGAATCTAGGCAGACATACTGCAAAAGCTTATGATTGTCCTCTTTAAGGAGTCTTACTCTGTCACCCCAGAGTATAGTGGCATTATTGTAGCTCACTGTAACCTCAAACTCCCAGGCTCAAGCGATTCTCTTGCCTTACCTTCCTCCAAATAGCTGGGACTACAGACATGTACCATCACACCTGGCTAATTTTTCTATTTTTTTTTTTTTTGGAGACAGAGTCTCCCTACGTTGCCCTCAGTAGAGAGTGCTGTGGTGTCTCAGCTCACAGCAACCTCTAACTCTTGGGCTTACGAGATTCTCCTGCCTCGGCCTCCCAAGTAGCTAGGACTACAGGCACTCACCACAACGCCCAGCTATTTTTCTTTTGTTGAAGTTGTTATAGTTGTTTAGCCAGCCTGGGCTGGGTTTGAACCCACCAGCCTAGGTGTATGTGGCTGGTGCCATGACCACTGTGCTATGGGCACTGAGCCAATTTTTCTATTTTTTTTTTGCAAAGACAGGGTCTTGCTCTTGGCCAGGCTGGTCTTAAATTCCTGGCTTTAACCATTCTGCTGCCTTAGCCTCCCAGAATGGTATGATTACAGGTGTGAGCTACCACACCCAAACAAGATTTAATTATTTATAGATGAATAAAGTTTTTGTTTCTTTCCAAATATCTAATTCAATAAAAGCCTCTGCTGCATTTTAGAAGAGATGACGTAATGAGTCGATATCAGGAAGAAGTCAGTTCACTCCTTTTACCCACACTGCAACCTGAAACTTGCTTCTTTTAAGTATATGATCTATTCTCTGCTCCATCAGTTAGCTTAAACTTGAAAAAATTAAAAACGCTTCTTTAGCCTATGAACTCTCCATGTAAGAACTACCATCAACCAGTTGTGGCTCCAGGCAGCTATCACGATGATCTGTCCAGACAATTTGTGCATTTATCTATACTACCAAAGGAGACTGCAGGAGGCATCCAGACTGATCCTGCCAGACAGCAGGAGACTATACAACATCTTAGAAATTCATTTGGGGGCTAAGAGGGCCTTTGCAAAAGCAGAATCAATGAAAAATTACATACTTTTTTTTTATGTTAGGGCAAAGTTTCAACACGTCCTCCTTGCAGGCCATTTTAAACTTGTAAGAGAACCGAAAATCCTTCATCTGCACCTGAAAGATGATACGAAAATCAGAAGTTCTGTATCAAATTTGAGTCAGTAGTGGTGGGTGACATTTATTCACATAGCTTGCCGTGTACTCTGTATGGCTCCCCTGTCTCTCCCAGACTTCATGACCTGCCAACCTCTCCACTGTCTCTTTGCTCAGGCACGCTGGCTTTGCTGCCTTGCCAATCACACTCATGCTCTTCCCTCTGCCACAAATACTCCTCTCCCAGTTCTGTGTGTGGTTTGCTCTGCCTCTTCCTCAGAGTTTCTATTAAAGTTTCTCTTTTTGAAGCTCCCATTCCCCATCACCCTCCAACCCCTTGCTATTCTTTGGTTTTCTTTCTGGAAGCTCCTAAGACTATACATGTTTTTGTACACTTCTTTTATCTTCTTTCTCTACTAGAATCTAGAGTCCATCCACAGGACAGGGGATTTCCTGTCTCACTACCATCTCCCAGTGCCTTGCAAGTCTGGGGCACTGCCTAACTCTTGCTGACTATAGTCAGGTGGGCTAGATGCTGTGAGAAGACGTCAATGAACATAGTGGACTGGATTTCATCTTCTTTGGAAAGAAGTGCCTGCTATACCAGAAACAATTCCTTTAGCTTCATGTGATAAGTATGAAGAGTATATCCTTACCATCTTGTTCAAATGCCAGAGCTGGGTTGTATGATTTTTTAAAAAAAAGGGGAGGCTTAAAGTTCAGTATGTTGACATACTGAACAGTTACATAAAACAAGTTTCTAATAACACTAAATTTTTTTTTTTTTTGAGACAGAGTCTCACTTGTAGCCCCCAGTAGAGAGTTGTGGTGTCATAGCTCACAGCAACCTCAGACTCCTTGGCTCAAGCGAATCTCTTGCTTCAGCCTCCTGAGTAGCTGGGATTATAGGTGCCCACCAGAGCAAGTGCTGCCCTGCTGTTTTTAGAAGTGGGGTTCCACTCTGGCTCAGGTTGGTCTCTAACTCCTGAGCTCTGGCAATCTGCCCGCCTCGGCCTCCCAGAGTGCTGGGATTACAGGCGTGAGCCACTGCACCTGGCCAATAATACTAAATGTTGAAGAAGAGGTAAAAGCACCTTAATCAAAGCAATGTGATCAAAGCATAAAACGCTATTTGGTCGTCCAACCCTCTAGACTGTATGTGTGTATGCTCCCTAGGGGTAGGAACTATTTCTTATGTATCATTATGTTTCAAAGAGCCTAACAAAGTGCCTGGGTACATTATATAAAAGACACATTTAACCTAATAAACACATGTAAATGTAAAAAAAAAAAAAATAATAATAATAAAAGCCACATTTATTGAGAACTAAAAATAGGATATGGGGCAGCCCCTGTGGCTCAAAGGAGTAGGGCGCTGGCCCCATATACCAGAGGTGGTGAGTTCAAACCCAACCTCAGCCAAAAACTGCAAAAAAAAAAAAAAAAGAAAAATAGGCTATACATGCATATGTTTGGAAAAAATGATTTTTCACAGAACATCAGAGGTGCTTTGATATTCTAAAAGAGGAAGGGATTCCAGTAACAATCCAAGCAGCTCAGACAAGAAATCAGCAATCAGGTGTCACTAACCAGTTGGAAGTGAGTGACTCCTATGGCACACTTCTCATTCATGTCCTTCTGGTGTTTGTTCTGTATCAGGCACTCCATCAAGTCCCCAGAGTCTATCTGGTTATCTGCCACATCCTGGGAAAGACAGTGAAGACTTATACTTCATGTGCAACAATGAATGAACAGAATTTGTAGCCCAGCCCATGGGAAATACAAATAAGTCTGATTCTAGAAGCTGTCAGAAGAAAAGATAATATCATATACCCAGAAAAATTACAAAAGATAAACATTTTTAGTAGAATAACATTTATACAGCAAGTGGCTCTGTGTGAGGCAAGAATACGCACTGAGTCTTCACTTTCCTTACAGATGCCAGCAGCTGGCTTCTGGGACAATATCTTACATAAGCTCTCGGTTATCAGATTCTGATGGTGTTTTGTCTCCTTTGGTAGAGTGCCGTGGCATCACAGCTCACAGCAACCTCAAACTCTTGGGCTTAAGAGATTCTCTTGCCCCAGCCTCCCATGTAGGTGGGACTACAGGCGCCCGCCACAACATCTATTTTTGGAGATGGGGTCTTGCTCTGGCTCAGGATGGTCTCGAACTTGTGAGCTCAGGGAAATCCACCCGCTTTGGCTTCCCAGAGTGTTAGGATTACGGGTGTGAGCCACTGCGCCCCGCCTTAGATTCTGATGGTTTCTGGGTATGCGTCACTCTCGCAATTTAGGTAGTTAAATAGGAGCAACTTATAAAGCAACAGAATCACACAATACTGGGGGGGGTGGTACAAGGAAACAACTGGAAGGAGAAGCTACTACTGCTAACAATTCCTGGGATGATATACTGAAAGCAACTTCATCATACTAACGAGGGCTCCCCTGTTCCATCTTTTCTCATAAGGGGTAACTCATAGCTGGTCACTTATAAAGACTAATCTAACAAGGTTTCTCAGGATGGTGGCACATCCATCTTGATCTTGTTTATATTTTCAACTATAATGTGTCAAAGCTGGCTGTCACTCAGGAGTAATGTATGATGAAGATAGAGATGAGTCTAACACACTCTGGGGCCACAGTGCCAGTGAGTTTAGTTCTGTTTTTTTTAACCCTTGTTCCTTCAGATATTACTTACGTGGCAAAAGTTCTGAATTATGGGTTCACAGGCTCTCATCAGCAAGGCTTCTATTTGAATATCCTGCACAAGATTAAATATATTAATAATTCTGTTTTAGAAAGAGCCAGGAGTGGAAGAGGAACAGGTTCTCTTCCTGAATTAATAGCATCTGATGGGCAAATAATCTAATGAGTACATTTAGGAATTATTCAAGTATTTAAGTTAGATAGCTCAGAATAAATAGAATTAATCCTCCATTATATTTTAAAAGGCAAATTTTCTAGAGGCAGATTCTTCTTTATGACCAAACAAAAGAGATGGGAGAATTAAGAGAGAAAGGATGAAAAAACATTTAGCAGGCTTGGTGCCTGTGGCTCAACAGGCTAAGGCGCCAGCCACGTACATCTAAGCTGGCGGGTTCGAATCCAGCCCGGGCCCGCCAAACAATGACGGCTGCAATCAAAAAATGGCTGGGCGTTGTGGCGGGCACCTGTAGTCCCAGCTACTTGAAAGGCAGAGGTAAGAGACTCGCTTGAGCCTGGGAATTAGAGGTTGCTGTGAGCTGTGATGCCACGGCACTCTACCCAGGGTGACAGCTTAAGGCTCTGTCTCAAGAAAAAAAAAAGAAAAAACATTTAGCAATGCTATCAGAGATTCTGGAGTTCTTCCAAAATGCTAGCTAAGCAGTTCCAAACGAAAATAGAGGAAACTGACATCTACTCTTAGTTTAAAAGCTCCTATGTTAGATCACTGCCCTCAAACCAGATGACAAACCATTGCTTCTGGGGAAATACTAAATGCCTTTAAGCAGATCAACCCTGAGCAGCACTAGCTGCTGAAATAACAACTCTTGAGACTATCTTCAGAAGCCCGCAAGGACAATGAGAATGGGAGAGGAGATGATAAGACGAGGCAACAAACTTTTCAAAACTAGAAAGCAAAGACTAGTTAAGAAATGTAACTTTGGCTGGGTGCAGTGGCTTACTTCTGTAATCCTAGCACTCTGGGAGGCCTAGGCGGGTGGACTGTCTGAGCTCACGAGTTCCGGACCAGCCTGATCAAGAGTGAGACACCTGTTTTTAAAAACAAAAAATAGCTGGGCATTGTGGCAGGTGCCTGTATCCCATCTACTTGAGAGGCTGAGGCAAGAGGATCACTTGAGCCCAAGAATTTGAGTTTGCTGTGAGCTATGACACCACAGTGCTCAACCCCAGGGTGATTAAGTGTGACTGTCTCACAAAAAAAAAAAAGGTAACCTTATATATATTGCCAATATTTGTCAATTTAAGTAGTACTAAAAGGCTTATGACTAAAAAATAGCAATTCTCTGCTTCCCTTTTTTCTGCCCCCATGAAACATTTATTTATTTATTTATTTTTTTGAGACAGAGTCTCACTTTGTTGCACTAGGTAGAATGCCATGGCATCACAGCTCACAGCAACCTCAAACTCTTGGGCTTAAACGATTCTCTTGTCTCAGCCTCCCAAGTAGTTGGGACTACAGGCGCCTGCTACAACACCTGGCAGTTTTTTGTTGTTGTTTTAGCTGGCCGGGGCCGGGTTTGAACCTGCCGGCCTCGGTGTATGTGGCCGGCATCCTACCCACTGAGGTACAGGTACTGCCCCCATGAAACATTTTCAATTGCCCACGCTCAATCATGTCTATATTTCTTTTTTCTTTCTTTCTTTTTTTTTTAGACAGAGACTCAAGTTGTCACCCTTGATACAGTGCTGTGGTGTCACAGCTCACAGCAACCTCCAACTCTGGCTCAAGCAATCCTCTTACCTCTGTTCTTCTATTTTCAGTAGAGCTGGAGTCTTGCTTTTGCTCAGGCTGGTCTCGAACTCAGGAGCTCAAGCAATCCACTAGTCTTGGTCTCCCAGAATGCTAGGATTACAGATGTGAGCCACCATGCCCGGCCTCATGTATAGTTTTTTAAATAATTATGCCTATTATTATGAGGGTTGCTGGAGTCCTGTGGTGCCAACCTACTTCACAGCAACTTCAAACTCTTGGGCTCAAGTGAGCTTCCTGCCTCAGCCTCCAGAGTAGCTGGGACTACAGGTGCCTACTACCATATCCAGTTAAATTTTTTTTCTATTTTCAGTAAAGACAGGGGAGGTCTCACTCTTGCTAGGGCTGGTCTTTTGGAGGTCAAAAGATCCTCACATCCCAGCCTCACAGAATGCCAGGATTACATGCATGAGCCATGCTGCCCAGCCTTAACCCTATTTTTTTGTATTTTAGTAAGTTTCAGAACAGAGATAAATCCATGTTTAACTGGAAGTCCTTGGCTTTTATTTTATTAAATACACAAACATTACCAAATGACCTAACTGAAACAGCTAAGGATAAGAGATTACTCTTGAATATGATAAAGAGATCTGAAGTATAACTGCTATTTTTTCTTAAGGGAGAAACAAACACAGGTGCAATGACTGTGCTAACTCTAATTTACAAAGAAAACAAAAGGGCTGTATACAATGTTTTTCTAGAGAGAAGAGGGAAGGTGTTCAGGAAGCAACACAATGTGCTTCTTTATAAAGCAATCAGGGAGAATCTGATCAGGTTTCTTTTGATTGACAGAGACTCTGCATTCTCAAGAGTCTAGAAATAGTAGAACTAAGCAAAAAGCCCTGGCTGCTGACAGCCACTCTCCTCTGATGAGGAAGCCACAAAGTACTTACCTCTGATTCCAACTCGGTGAGGTTGCCAACTATATCTCTGCACTCTACAACCAAATCATCCAGGTGGTCCTGGAGGCATTCAAGCTCCTGCAAATAAAAAGGCAAGTCCTTGACATTTAAGTATTTATTAGTCACATAAATGGAGGGAAGTCACGATACCAGCCAGTGTCATCTTCCTTTTCAGTGGTCTTCTTTTTCCCCTTCTTTTCTTAAAACTACCTCACTGAACAGAACACAAAAGCTTTATTTCATCCCCCAAACTAAGATTGCTGAAAAGATGATTAGTTGATGTAGCAGGGTATGTAAGAGGGCAAAAGGGGTAAATAGCCATGTGACTCCCAGAAGGTCAATATCCACAAGTCCAACAAGAACTGACCTTCAGTTCTCTGAGTTTAAAAATCTTTGCTCCAGACTCATTGACATCCTGTCCTTCCATTTTTCATCTGTACTTTGATTACTTTTACATTCAATTTTAAATATGCACTTTAAATAATGATCACAGAACAAGAAATTTACAGTGACTGGCATAGGGTATTTTTTTTTTTTTTCAGACAGAGCCTCAAGCTGTCACCCTGGATAGAGTGCCATGGCATCACAGCTCACAGCAATCTCCAATTCCTGGGCTCAAGCAAATCTCCTGCCTCCACCTCCCAAGTAGCTGGGACTACAGGTTCCCGCCACATCGCCCGGCCATTGTTTGGTTGCAGCCGTCATTGTTGTTTGGCGGGCCCAGGCTGGATTCGAACCTGCCAGCTCAGGTGTATGTAGCTGGCGCCTTAGCAAGTTGAGCCACAGGCGCCAAACCTGGCATAGGTTTTTTTTTTTTTTTTGAGACAGAGCCTCAAGCTGTCACCCTGGATAGAGTGCTGTGGCATCACAGCTCACAGCAACCTCCAATTCCTGGGCTCAAGCGAGTTTCTGGTCTCCGCCTCCCAAATAGCTGGGACTACAGGTGCCCGCCACATCGCCCGGCCATTTTTTGGTTGCAGCTGTCATTGTTGTTTGGTGGGCCCAGGCTGGATACGAACCCGCCAGCTTAGGTGTACGTGGCTGGTGCCTTAGCCCGTTAAGCCACAGGCGCCGAGCCTGGCATAGGTTATTTTAAAACTCTTTGTGGGTAAAGTAGGTGGGGACCCAGGGTCTAGAACATAGCACAGAGCGGAAAGCTCCTGTAAGTCAGATCTGGGATCCTAACCCCAGACCGCATCAAAAGAATCCTCTGAGGAAATTTTCAAAACAAGTGAATACACTAGATTTTGAGCATCTAAAAGCCATTTTTCCTGGGCTTTGGAAACCAAGCTGGAGCTACCTTGTAGCATTAGTCTATTATAATTCTTTTTTGGAGTTTAGAGGTTTTAAGTATAGCACCAGTTCACTTTCCCAAGCATATCCCATGTTATGTACCTGTTATCAACAACTACTTCTCAGCAAAGTCTTCTATTAAAAGATCAAGTTTAACTTACTTCTCCATGAATCTCTGCATTTCAGAATTAGCATGGGAAGGGAGGAGGGTTGTAGGAATCATACAATAGTCAGAATGGAAGAAAAAAACAAAGGAAAGGAAAGTGTACCAAACATAAAATAAATGGTGAAGGGAAAGAACCTATTCACGAAATCCTTTTTAAGTTTAGCTTCTCGGCTCAGCACCTGTAGCTCAATGGGCTAAGGCGCCAGCCACGTATACCTGAGCTGGCAGGTTCATCCAGCCGGGCCTGCCAAACAACAATGACGGCTGCAACCAAAAATGGCCAGGCGTTGTGGCGGGCGCCTGTAGTCCCAGCTACTTGGGATGCAGAGGCAGGAGACTTGCTTGAGCCCAGGAATTGGAGGTTTCTGTGAGCTGTGATGCCACGGCACTCTACCCAGGGTGACAGCTTGAGGCTCTGTCTCAAAAAAAAAAATGTTTAGCTTCTCAATGATGGGCTGCAATGTAGTACAGCTTTCTAAATGTTTACTGGGGAAGGGGATGGGTATGAAAGAAATTATTTCCTGGGTTTCCACATGCTCAGATCCTTTGACTTTGGTTTCACTGGACAGAAGCAGCAGAAAGCTGAACTATAGGCATTATCTAACAATCAACCAGATAGAATTGTAGTAGGCTTAGAAAACAGAATGGTAAATATGATATTCCTATGCCCACCAAGACTTGAGTAGACAAGCCATGTTGCTTCTTTAAAATGTCTGATCTCTGTATGTGTGACTTTATTTTATTTATTTAGTTTTTATTTTTTGAGACAAAGTCTCACTATGTCACCCTCAGTAGAGTGCCGTGGTGTCACAGCAACCTCAAACTCTTGGGCTTAAGGGATTCTCTTGCCTCAGCCTCTCAAGTAGCTGGGACTACAGGTGCCCGCCACAATACCTGGCTATTTTTTGTTGTTCTTGTAGTTGTCATTGTCGTTTAACAGGCCTGGGTTTGAACCTTCAGCCCCAGTGTATGTAACCAGCACCATAACCACTGAGTGACAGGCGCCATGCCTGTATGTGTGACTTTAATTCCAGAAGGAGTTGTGTAGTGATATAAAAGGCATCTAGAAACCTGAGTTCACTTATTGTTCCAATATTTCTGTGGCTCGGCTCGGTGCCTGTGGCTCAACGGGCTAAGGCGTCAGCCACATACACCTGAACTGGCGGGTTCGAATCCAGCCTGGGCCGCCAAACAACAATGACAGCTGCAACCAAAAAGAAAAAATGGCCGGGTGTTGTGGCGGGTGCCTGTAGTCCCAGCTACTTGGGAGGCAGAGGCAGGAGACTCGCTTGAGCCGAGGAATTGGAAGTTGCTGTGAGCTGTGATGCCACGGCACTCTGTCCAGGATGACAGCTTGAGGCTCTGTCTCAAAACAAAAACAAAAACAAAAACCAATATTTCTGTGGCTCAAGTAGCTACTCCTCACTGCTGCTTTAAAAAGGAAGACAAGGACACAATTACCAGAGGGATGCTACCTAACAAATGCAAACATTATAACCTAGTTGTTTGTACCCTCATATTAACCTGAAATAAAAAATAAAATAAAATAAAATAAAATGGAAGACATGCTGCCTTTCCTATGTAACTCACAGTAATGTGCTTTAAAAAAGAAAATTCCCTTAAACTAGGCAAACAATCCTAGGAATCACTCATATCATGCTTATAATTCTTAGGAGCTGCTCCTAATCTCCCTATACAGAGAGACTACATAATGGAATGAATTGGCCAGGTGTGGTGGCTTCTGCCTGTAATCCTAGCACTTTGAGACTGAGGCAGGAGGATCACTTAAGGCCAAGAGTTCAAGAGAGGCCTCGGCAGCTGAGCAACACAGTGACACTCTGTCTATATAGGTGGGGAAAAAAAGCCACAGTGGTAGCACACACCATTAGTTCTAGCCACTTGGGAGGCTAAGGCAGGAGGACTGTGCTTGAGCCCACAAGTTCAAAAACATAATGAACTACGATGATGCTAGTGTATAATGGAACGGATTGAGTTTTAGGTAAGGAAATCAGTATACTTCTCTGAGCCTCAATTTGGTCAAGTAGGTGAAAAAAATAATTCTACATATTTTATAGGAATGTTTTAAACCACTCGCATTATTTATATATGCCAGTGGTTACACACACATGCACACACACTTGTGTGTATATCGGGTGGCCATAGATTGCACACGAACTTTATGGACACCTTATGTATAAATGTGTGTGTACATATATGTGTATATCTGTATTATTCTGGGGGGAAAGCCTCACTCTGATGCCCCAGGCTAGAGTGCTTTGGAATCAGTCTAGCTCACAGAAATATCAACTCCTGGGTCCAGGCAATCCTCCTGCCTCAGCCTCCTAGGGACTAGAAGCACCTGCCACAATGCCCGGCTAATTTTTCTATTTTTAGTAGTCTCACTCTCAGGCTGGTCTCGAATTCCTGACCTCAAGGGATCCTCCCGCCTCAGCCTCCCGGAGTGCTAGGATTGTAGGTGTGAGACACAGCACCCGGGCTGTATATATTTTATATTGTGCTTATCTCAAAAGAGCTTAACATGGCTTATAAAAATGAGAACAGGGCAAGACAAAATGAATTAAAAATGAATAAAAAAGAGGAAAAGAAAAGGAAAATACATTAAGAAAAACAGAATGGAAGCAGCAGTAAGCTTAGTGCAAAATGCCTACCCCCGAATGTTATGTACCTGTTAGAAGTAAATCATACCTTTGGCTCTAGGCTTTCTAAGAAGCAACACAAAGAGGGAAAATAATCAGTGATATGGTAACCACAATATAAACTAGCTGCTTGGGAAAAAAGAGAAAACTTTCCTACAATTTCTTCTAGAGAAACCATTCAATAATGTAACAAATCACATCTATAAATTAACACAGAAATTAACTTCATGGTGTTTGTACTTTACATAAACATTAACCATTAACATTATCATAAGACAAACAAAAAGCTGTGTCACCTACCTGCCCAGTCTCTGTTTTCTCACTACACCATTTTCCCAGATCAATCAGGCACTTATCCTGGAGGGCAGGATCCAGCTTAACATCCATGGCACGTTGGTGTAGGATCCTTTGGACTTCAGCTCGGCACTCCCGTGAGAGCTACATGAGAAAGAATGAGCAAAATTTTACAGGTGATAAAACAAAAATGCAAAGACCACTAGATAAAGCAAATTTGTTGTCCGGACACTAACAACTCTATTAGTTTATCTCCCAAAACTTTATAGTTCAAATCTCTTCCAGAATAAGAAATAAATGTTCTAGAAGGCTTCAAAAAGTCAGTATCTCAAGGAATGCAATTATTTACTCAGCATTTTCTAATATAAATGGAATTACATTCTTTTCTGGGCATATCCTGATAAAAGTGAACTGAATCTGAATTCATTCAGATCAGGATAGTTTTGTTTGTTTAGCAAAATTAGTTTGCCAGTTTATGATGTAGAACAGAATATAAGATCCAATTCAGGAGAGAATATACACTTGGTTCCAGAGAACTGAGTTAAAATTGACCTAAATCAAATACAACAAGAAATTTAGAAGTAACAGTTATTACAGGCCAGGACCTGACTCCTCTAGAGGAGTTATATAGAATTAGTAGAGAGTAAAGCAGATGAAAACTAGTATTTTTGAAAGGGCTGTGAGAAAGCTGTCATTGACAGGTACAGTTAAGTCTCTCTTGCCACAAAAGCCAGCAGACCTGGGAGCAGAGGATGGAGAGTAACTGTTTAATGAGTGTGAGGCTTCCTACTGGAGTCACAGAATATGTTTTTTTTTTTTTTAGAGACAGAGTCTCACTTTATCACCCTCAGTAGAGTGCCATGGCATCACATAGCTCACAGCAACCTCCAACTCCTGGGTTTAGGCGATTCCCTTGCCTCAGCCTCCTGAGTAGCTGGGACTACAGGCGCCCGCCACAACGCCCAGCTATAGAGTATTTTGAAAGCAGACAAAGGTGGCAGTTGCATAAAACTGTGAATGCAGTAAATGCCACTGACTTTTTCTCTTTAAAATGCTTAATTTTATGTTACGTGAATTTCACTTCTGTGAATGCAGTAAATGCCACTGACTTTTTCTCTTTAAAATGCTTAATTTTATGTTACGTGAATTTCACTTCACTTTTCTATAACAAGTTAGACTGACATGCAATAGAGAATCTCAGAAGGTATAAAAAGGCCATCCTAGAGCATGGCACTGGGGCACCAGAAGGCACCCAATACTATTGAGAGCCAACCACACACAAACAGCCACACACAAACAAAAGGTAGCAGATGGGCACACAAATACCAAGAGACTGAGGTGCAGTGGCTTCTGCTCTAACTAGTGCACTGTCTCATTAATACAGGCATTAAGTCTTCAGTTGCCAAGGGTAGAAATCTAAGAACCATTTGTATCCTGGCTAAAAGGTTCTAAAGGAGCTTTAAAGCTAAAGTTAGGACAGCAAAATTTAATTGTCCATTTGTGATTCAGATTTGTGGAATTTTTTTTTTCGGAGACAAGAGTCTCACTTTGTAGCCCTCAGTAGAGTGCTATGATGTCACAGCTCACAGCAACCTCCAACTCTTGGGCTTAAGCGATTCTCTTGCCTTAGCCTCCCAAGTAGCTGGGATGACAGGCACCCACCACAACGAATGGCTATTTGTAGACATGAGGTCTCACTCTGGCTCAGGCTGGTCTCGAACTTGTGAGCTCAGGCAATTCACCCACCTTGGGCTCCCAAGTACTGGGATAACAGGGGTGAGCCACAGCGCCCGACCGAGATTTGTGGAATTTTAAGAAAAAAATCTGGAAAAAAATCTCTTATCCCCACTCATACCATTAAAAATATAAAATCATATGGAAAGAGGATGGTAGAGCAACTTAGGTTATACTCAATGCATAGAAGGCTCTAGTAGTGTAGCAAACTCTCCTCATCAAATACACTAACCAAAGTTTTCCTGAGATGACAGAAATCAAAATATATAACAAACTGGGCGGCACCTGTGGCTCAAAAGGGTAGGGTGCCGGCCCCATATACTGGAAGCGGTGGGTTCAAATGCAGCCCCAGCTCCAGCTCTACCCCCAAAAATATATACAAACTATTTAGAAAAAACAAATGATAGGGCGGCACCTGTGGCTAAGTGGGTAGGGCACCGGCCCCATATACCAAGGGTGGCGGGTTCAAACCCGGCCCCAGCAGAACTGCAACAAAAACATAGCCAGGCATTGTGGTGGGCCCCTGTGGTCCCAGCTACTGGGGAGGCTAAGGCAGGAGAATCGCCTAAGCCCAGGAGCTGTGAGCAATGTGATGCTACTGCACTCTATTGAGGCATCTCTACCAAGAAAAAAAAAGATAGTTCTCATGAATTCTCCCAGAAGCCACACTGCTCTTTCTCTCCCTCTAAGCAGCCTGAGGTGATCCGTGAAAATGGTTTGCTATTTACTTCACCCAGAAAACCCCACAAAGTCATTCAAGTCCAGAGGTTCAAATCATCGTGTTCACTTTAAGAACACACGTGAAACTGCCCAGGCCAAAAAGGTTGCTGAATTTTTGCTACACATGCTTAAAAATGTGGAGAGAACGCAGAACCTAAGGTTTTTTTTTTGAGACAGAGCCTCAAGCTGTCACCCTGGATAGAGTGCCGTGGCATCACAGCTCATAGCAACCTCCAATTCCTGGCCTCAAGCGAGTCTCCTGCCTCCGCCTCCCAAGTAGCTGGGACTACAGGTGCCTGGAAAAACGCCCGGCAGCCGTCATTGTTGTTTGGCGGGCCGGGCTGGATTCGAACCCACCAGCTCAGGTGTACGTGGCTGGCGCCTTAGCCCGTTGAGCCATAGGCACCGAGCCGAACCTAAGGGTTTAAATGTAGGTTCTCTGGTCACTGAGCACATCTAGATGAAAACAAAGCACCCAAGATGAGTCACCAAACTTCCAGAGCTCCTTGTCCCACTAATCCCTACATAAGCTCCCCCTGCCACATCGAGATGATCCTTTATTGCAAAGGAACAAATTGTTTCTAAACCAGAAGAGGACGTAGCACAAGAAGAAAAAGATATCCCAGAAGAAACAAAGAAACAAAAACTCATGGTACAAGAATAGATGCAACATAAAATAAATGCAAATAACAGTAAAAGGAAAAACAAATGATATGAAGAAAGGAAGTCAATATTGACAGCATACCCTCCTTCCCTGTTCCTCAGTGCGGTAGGCGTGTCTGTACAAACAAGAGAACACAGCTCCGGGAGGCATAAGTTCACTGGTCTCATTCCAACCATGGGTGTGGCAAAGACGAGAGGCATCTCCCTGGCACTTGCGGTATAAGACAGGGTCCAGCCTACAAGAGTTAAAAGGTAACCGCTCTACATTTCCTTCTGAACATGCTAAGGGATTTTACTAGGTGCTTTGCTTTGTATACTCACTAATAATCACCCCTAGGGTAGGGAGACTGACAAGATGCAAAAGGATATTCCTGAACTTTGCTCTTAATGAACACACAGTAGTCAATCTGTAGAAATTTGTTCACTTTCATAAAGACTTAAGTTCTACCTCAAAAATGTTACCTCGGTTATGTAAGGTACCTATAATAACATTATAATAACAAACTCAGCCCTGACATGCCTTGGCTGAACACAGAAAACTAGGGTTGTAGCTATCAAGAGGCAATTTGCAACTTTTTACTTAATACTTTTTTTTTTTTTTTTTTTTGCGGTTTTTGGCTGGGGCTGGGTTTGAACCCACCACCTCCAGCATATGGCGCTGGTGCCCTACTCCTTTGAGCCACAGGTGCTGCCATTTACTTAATACTTTTAAATATTTTTTTCTCCAACAAATGCAGCTTGTCGTTACGCAGGGTAACTAGGAAAAAACAGGACAAGTGACAGTCTTCAAAAACCCTCACTGCTAAGGATTGCCAAACCCAAGGTCAATCTGGAAGCCAGGGGAGGATCAGCATTCTGCCCACTTTGGTCCATCTTGCTGGCTGGTGAACTCAGGCTTTTGCCTCACTTTAACAGGATACTTAGACAAAAGCATTTAATAAAAAACACTGGGTGGCACCTGTGGCTCAAAGGAGTAGGGTGCCAGCCCTATATAATGGAGGTGGCAGGTTCAAACCCAACCTGACCCTGGCCAAAAACTGCAAACAAACAAACAAAAAAACACTAAATCTGAGTGAAGTTCAAGCGTAACTGATACATAAAATTCAGTAATATCAGACGGCGCCTGTGGCTCAGTGAGTAGGGTGCAGTCCCCATATACCGAGAGTGGCAGGTTCAAACCCAGCCCCAGCCAAACTGCAACAAAAAAATAGCCAGGCGTTGTAGCAGGCACCTGTAGTCCCAGCTACTCAGGAGGCTGAAGCAGAAATGAATGCCTAAGCCCAAGAGCTGGAGGTTGCTGTGGGCTATGATGCCACAGTACTCTACCAAGGGCGACAAAACAAGACTCTGTCCCTACAAAAACAAAACAAAACAAACACAAAAATGATTCAGGAATGGCAAGATAAACATAATCTCCTACTCAGCTTTTTCTTTTCTTCCCACACAAGATAAGGCAAGTTGTTCTTTTGGTTTACCTAAATAGGTTTATCAATGAACAAAACTTGACATTTAACTTTTATTTTTATGTTATTTATTTATTTATATTTATTTTTTTGAGACAGAGTCTCACTTGTTGCCCTCAGTGGAGCGCCATGGCGTCATAGCTCACAGCAACCTCAAACTCTTGGGCTTAAGCAATTCTCTTGTCTCAGCCTCCCAAATAGCTGGGACTACAGGTGCCCGCCACAACACCCAGCTATTTTTTGACTGGAGTTGTCATTGCTGTTTGGCAGGCCCGGGCTGGATTCGAACCCACCAGCTCCGGTGTTATGTGCCTGGTGTCCTAGCTGCTGAGCTACAGGCACTGAGCCATTATTTATTTATTTTTTGAGATAGAATCTCACTATGTCCCCCTCAGTATAGCGTCATGGCGACACAGCTCACAGCAACCTCAAACTCTTGGGCTTAAGCAATGCTCTTGTCTCAGCCTCCCAAGTAGCAAGGACTACAGGCACCTACCACAACACCTGGCTTTTTTTGTTGTTGTTGCCACTGTTGTTTTTTACCTGGCCTGGGCTGGGTTCAAACCTACCAACCAGCCTTGGTGTATGTGGCCAGCAACCTACCCACTGAGCTACAGGTGCCGCCAACATTTAACTTTTACTCTGGGCATGGCAAATTAAGCAATGAGCCTGCTTCTTCTCTAGATCAGACCAAGGGATGCTTAATTCTGTCCATTTTACGTCGCCAGCTCGGGTGAAGGGCTCTTCGGTATAGGAGACGGGCTAATATCTGCTGAATGGGCATTAAGACTGTGCAGCACTTTTTTGATTAAACGGGAAGGAATTAAAGAGGAGAAAACATGACTTTGATTAGGGCAGTACACTCATTAAACACTTTATTTCAGTTTAGATGGCCTGAGGAAGCACAGGGAATTATCACCCAGCTTTCTACAATCCTATCCAGAACTAATTTGAAGAAACAGAAATAAAAACACATTGTACCTTCAGGTAAAGTATGTGGTCCAAACATACATTAATCACCAGAAAAGGTTAATGACCACATGACAGTGGCTTAACAATTGACTCAGGAATCAAAGAACTTGGGAAGCTAGAGGAGGAGGGAGACGCAGTTCTGGCTGTCTCGGAGGTGAGAAGGGAGACAAGCCAAGGGGGAGGAGGGAACTGGGGTCATATGTGACAGTGCCTCTGACTGTAACATACGCCCTCCTCCTATTATATTCACCACCTATTTGTGTTAAAAAGATGAGAATTACAGAATCAAGTTGTCACTTCCTGATAAAAACTTCTTAAGACAGAATAAATTCAATAACTCTGAATGGTTAAAGAAATAAAAGCAAATTCCCACACCCAGTGCAAATCAATACAAATACAAATGCATTATTATCGTTTTAGAGACAGATCTGACTATGCTTTTACTGCCCCTACAGGTGCCATAGTTGTTTCCAGATAGATAGTATCAGAAACATTTTGACCTTGATTTCCCAAGTACTGGTGAACAAGGATACTCAGTACAGACTTGTAGTGGAGTTGACATGCTTTTAATTACTGTTCTGAAAGCAACAGTTTTTTAGGCGACTGGAATATGTTAGCTGTCACTGAACGCAACAAAAGTTAATGCCCTACTGCTTATTTCTAAATATATAGGCAATAGTGACTACACAGGAGAATAGGCTGAGGCAGTGCACTTACTTTGGCAGCAAAATACTTACTTCCAATCTCGGGAGATGAAATATTGTAGCTCTAAGAGACGATGTTCACAATCTTCCACCATCTTCTCTGTATACAAATGTTCCATAAGGCATGAGAGGATCCTAGACATAAAGCAAGTGAAATTGTAATAAGAGAGAACTGTCTTAATGAGACATTCAGAACTTTATGTCTATATAATATAGTCTTAGTCTGAGGAAAAAGCCCTTTAGCTATTTTTCTTTTTTTTTGCAGTTTTTTTTGGCCAGGATTGGGTTTGAACCCCACACCTCCAGCATGTGGGACCAGCACCCTACTCCTCTGAGCCACAGGTGCCGCCCTCCCTTTTGCTATTTTCATAGGACAATAGAATTTATTTTTCTGAGAATCGCTCAAATTAACTGAATCTGACAGTTATCACACCTATCAACTTCAGAGCCACTTACACTTAGGACTTAGCTGCACAAGATCTATGTGATGTTTCTGTATTTTTAAATGTTTATTATGAAAAATTTCCAATACATACAAAAGAATCATGTAACAGCCATCTTCCCTCTCCACAATTTTACTAAACAAGGGCCAAGTTCATTTTAAGTCCATGCCCCTTTGCAGATATTTTAAAGCAAATCCCAGACACTATCATTTCATTCGTAAATACTTCAGCATGTTTCTCTAAAATATAAAAACTTAATACTATTATTGTATCACTATGAAAGTAACAAAAAATCCTTAATATCATGGAATATCTTGTTAGTTTTCAAATTTTCCCAAAGATGTCATGTCTTTTTACATGTTTGTTCAAATTAGGACCCAGAAAAGGTCTGCGTGTCATATTAAACAGCTGCCCCCTGGGGCAGGGGTGGGGAGGTGGGTCAAGAAGTGATCCTGCCAATGATTTGTTTTCACAATCCAATTTGTTTTCACTGAGACAGATATGTAAAAGCCACTTCTGTAGTATCAATTCCTGCCACTCCCTTGGTATGCAACTGTTATCTATTTTAATCTGTTGCAATTCTCCCCTGCCTCTCTTTCCCTCTCACCCTCCTTGATTGATGCAATTATTTTTATATTAATAAATATTCTTAATTAGCCCTCAGTGTGTTTGTCCTTCTCCTCCAATCACACGAAAAGCCTTAAGGAAGAATGCCATTTTTAAATCCCACCACCACTGCATGAATAGGAGTTTTTGCATAGCAGAATAATAACACATAATATTTACTGTATTGTTTGTGGCTAGTTGCAGGCCATAAAGATTTTCACAGAATGAGAAATCTGTTCTTACCTGCAACCTGGCTTTAAGAGCTATTTTCACATCATAGAGAATAAAACTAATGCATAAGAATTAAATGCTTTATTATAACATTCATTCAGCTTTCCTACATCTTGGATGCAACTACACTATTCATTTTGTCCATGACCACTCCCCCTAACTACCATATTTCTATTTCAATTACAATTAACTATTTTCTTTTTGTTTTAATGAGGAAAACTATTAAGTGTAACTTTTTTTTTAAATTAAATCATAATTGTGTACATTGGTGCAATCATGGGGCACAATGTGCTGACTTCATATACAATCTGAAATATTTTCATTGAACTATTTAACATAGCCTTCATGGCCTTTTAATCACTATATGAAGACATTTATATTCTGC
>CAUYRH010081130.1:0-39735 GCA_963574655.1 Perodicticus potto
CTTAGAAGGGTACAGTGAAACTTACTAAATGCAGATAATAAATGTCTTCATATAGTGATTAAAAGGCCATGAAGGCTATGTTAAACAGTTTGATGAAAACATTTCAGATTGTATATGAAGTCAGCACATTGTGCCCCATGATTGCACTAATGTACACAATTACGATTTAATAAAAAATAAATAAATAAATAAATAAATAAAAAATATTCTGCACAGCCAAGGAGATAACCAACAGAGTAAATAGATAACCTACAGAACTGAAGAAAATATTTGCAAGCTATCCATCTGATAAAGGGCTAATAACCAGAATCTGCAAATTTCCATGTCTACTAAGGAAAACAGCAGAAAATGTTTGTGACCTTGTATAGCCAAAAATTTCATAGGTAGAACTCAAAAAGCTTAACACCAAAAAGAAAAAAAAAGACATGATAAATTGAAATTTATCAAAACTTAAAGCTTCTGTTCTTGGACAGATGACATTAGAAAAAGGTAAACTCAAACAGGGTTAAATATCAGCAGCACATTTATCTGACGATGGATTTGTATCAAGAACACAGAAAGAACAGCTACAAGTCAATACAGAAAGACAAAGAACCCAATCTACAAAATGGAAAAAGATGTTAACAGTTTACCAAAGATTCCCATACAAATGGCCAATAAGCTCATAAGTGGTTGCCTGGCAACAAGGGTTGAGGAAGAAATGGATTACAAAGGATTATGGGAAATTTGGTAGAGTGGGGGTTACAGAAATGTCTGCTGTGATTTTGGTGGTGGCTTCACAGGTATGTACATTGTCAAACCTGATCAAGCTGCAGACTTTAAATATGTACAGTTTATTATGTTTTAATTAAACTTCAGTAAAATTATAAATTATTGATTTTCAACATGTGTATATGTTTGACTTGTATATGAAATTATCTATTACAACAAACAAAAACTTCTTAAAATTAACATCAAAAAACATAAATTACCTAAGAATAAACCTAACAAAACATGTAAAAAAAAATGTACAAACCTCTTCAGACCAGATAATTAAACTTGACAGAAAAACAATGAAACACTTAAATAAATCTACACTGTCCATGTAGTACACATATGCATAAAATATGCAATATTTTAGGGCAGCACCTGTGACTCAAAGGAGTAGGGCACCAGACTCATATGCCAGAGGTGGCGGGTTCAAACCCAGCCCTGGCCAAAAAATAAAAATAAAAACTGCAAAAAAAAAAAAAGTGCAATATTTTAAAAATGTCAATTTCTCCAGGTAATTATTGACTACCTGAAACCCCACTCAAAATACCAGCAGGTTAATATGTGTTTGTACATATCTGTACCTATTTGAAAATATATCTATTGGTTCTGTTTCTCGGGAGAACCCCAACTAACACAGGAGTGTAAGTGGTATTAATATTTTAGCAGAACTTCCACCACGTAAACCAGGATACGTGCATAAAGGTAAAAGCAGAAGTAACCCAAATGACCAACAAAAAAGAGGATTGGATGGGTTTAAAATAGTGATATTTTTATTTTTCTAGTTTAAAATATTTTTTTAATTTATAAGGAACGATATTATTGCTTACAGTTCTGGAGGCTGAGATGTTAGAGGTGGAGGGGCCATATCTGGTGAGAATCTTCCTACTAGTGAGGATTCTCTGGGGAGTTTCAAGGTGACACAGGGATCACTTGGCGAGGGGGCCAAGCATGCTGATTCAGGTCTCTCTTCCTTTTCCTAGAAAGCCACGAGTCCCGCACCTGTGATGTCACATTAACCCATTAATTACACTAACGAGTTATTCCATTCATGAGGGCAGAGCCCTATAATCCAAATATCTCTTAAAAGATTTATTTCTCAATCCTGCCACATTGGGAATTCAGTTTCATCATGAATGTTGAAGGAAGGTAACATTCAACCCTAGCATTTTGCCTTATCCCCAAACCTCATATTCTTTTCCCGTACAAACATATGGATTCCATTCCCATAGCCCCAAACTCTTAACTCATGTCAGCATGAATTCAAAAGTTCAATGGTCAACGTCCTATCTGATAAATCAAAACAAATTATCTACTTCAAGATACAATGGTGGGACAGGCACAGGTATAGACAACTCCTTTCAAAAAGGGAGAAATAGGCCAAAAGGGGTAACACACCAAGCAAAGCTTTCAGCAACATTCTTTGAAAACCAGGTGGGAGCAGCCAAGCTCCCACAGCTCTTTTTGTGGAAGAACAAGGCTGTAGAATTAGTGCCATGTGGATGCCGCCAAGGGTTGTGTCTTTCTGAGCGGTGGGGTGATCTGCACCTGGAACTGCAGATTAACCCACCTGTTCTTGGTAAGTTCAAGAACAGGATAATCTAAGCTATGTTGTTTAGTGATCCCTTTATAATGGACAAAAATAATTTTAAAATGCAATGACAAAATGAGCAAAAGCATCAGGAAAAAGTTGAGTCCTTGGGAGAGCAAAAGTGTTGAGAAGGAAATCGGGAGTCTAGTGAGGCTCTGTCTCTCAGACTGTGTAGTTGTTACAAGGCATTTGCTTTATATGTGTTCATTTAAAACAGCTTGTAGAGATTGCAGCACTTTTCTGCATATGTGATATATTTCAGTATAAAGCAAGGCAAATAATTTACAAAATAAATGTCTCCTGGAAGTCTTGGATGTAGAAGATAAAAGCAAGAATTGGTAGGTCACAGACAAGCTATAAGCAATCTTGCACAATTAGGAACCTAAGTGGTCTCAACTGCTGGTTTTCCCTTCCCAGACACCAAGAGGTAGATGGATTTAATAGCTGTGTTTAAAGTGTCAGAGGCAAGGACAATAATATTCTTTCTCTCCATGATTTCTTACTAATTCCCTCTCAGATCAAGAACCTTTTCACTAACATGGTCCTTTCCTGCCTGTCAGAGAGAACTTATCCTACCTAGCCACTGCCTCAGTCTCATGTCAGCCCACTCTCTTTAGTCCCCAAGATACATCCAATCCTCTCCAACCTGGATTGGCATCGTGCAGGATCAACTCAGTAAAGAAAGGAAGCTACAAAAGCAATCAAACAAGCAGAGGGAGAGAATGGTGGGAGATGTTAGTCTGCAGGAAGAACAAGTTTAAGGAATTTGAAAACAACCACAGGAACTATCTGAGGACCAATAGGGGCACTTCCATTTACAAACCGCATTTTGTTTTTCAGAGTGAGGTGGTCATCACTTCAGAACTGAAAATTCAGCATTTCTTTTGAGGTGCATATTTTTTCAAATTGACATAAGTACCCCATTGATTGTGTCCTGTTCCTACAGGCCATATAGCTGCTGCAATCTAACCATCTGGGGAGTGTCCATCGTTCTAGTTTCAACCCCTGTCTCTCCTGAGTCTTACCCAGACAAGCAAATTAATGCAAAGAAGCCAGATAAAAGCTGTGTATTAGAGACCTCAATTTCTTGCTGCTGTCTCACAGAATTGAATATATGACTCCAGCCATTGTCCACAAATGTGCCTCAGCAGCAGTATCCCTCCCGTCTGGAGATAGCCCCCGAGGGCTAGAACAAGTGGATCAAAGTCTACGTCACATCATTATAACTACAAGGACAATAATTCTTACCTCTCTCACAGGATTCAGTGAAAAACTAAATGGATTGAAAACATCAGTATAAAGGAGCTGAAAAGTACTGTGTGTATTGTGAAATATTAAGGTTATGGTTCCATCAATTATTGCCACTAAAAGTCTAATATTTTATCCGGCAGGTTGTAAACTTTCAGGGACCCAAGCTTGAATCGTGTGCATATGTGTATGTGTGTGTATGTGTGTGTACGTATGTATGTGTGTGTGTATGTGTGTGTGCGTGTGTATGTGTGTGCTTTAAAGTCAAGTGAAAAGAGTGGCAATAAAGAGAAGAGGTAGGTAAAAAATAAAAATAACAAGGATGTCAAAAGAAATTCAGAAAGGAGGGAGAGACCACGAACCAGCAAGCAAACAAAGCTTGTTATCATGGTAAAAGGCAAGAAATCTTTTCTAGATGTTTTTCTTTACCACCATCTGCTAGGAAGGACGCCGCCCCATCACAATACCCACAAACCTGCCCCGCTGCCCCTAACCTCCGAGCCTGCCCCGCCTTCTAGCACAGAAGCTGCCATTACCACTGTCCATTCACCTTCCCACGTTGTCCAGCTCCAGTTGGACTCTGTGCCCTGCAGCTCATCCCTCCATGCTCTGAACACCTTTCAAACTGCCTAAGCCATCAAATAACAAGCCAAAAATAAGAAAAAAAAAACAACAGGAAGTAACAAACTAAGGAATCACATCTGAGAAAGAGGCTCCCTTTCCATCAGAACCTTCCCGTGCCTCCTGTTACCTTGGGCCTGCTGCGTATTAGATGTGTGACGTGGTGAGAGGGGGGAGGAAGCGGGAGCAGGTGGGAAGAGCCTTTAGACTGAGATGCAGGTCTGATACTCTGGGACAGAAGGCTGCAGGAAAAATGGGTTGGCCAGGTCTGTGGGCAATCCCTGCAGCAAGTCACCCACAAAGAGCTCCATGCTAAGGCCTTGGAACCCAACCATGCTCCAACAGGGGCTGTTTATACCTTGCAGAACATGTGGCCTCAATGCCAACGTGGGAGTGGGTAGGAAGGGGCAGAAGGTAAGATCATCGGCCATTTGTGCTTCTCACATACCAAGATTTGAGTAGCTGCCTCTCAAGAAATATGTCCCTTTATCTATCATAACCTCAAGATAAAAGCCCATTTTTATTGGTTAACCCCATAGCACAGAAGTCACAAATTGACTACAGTGGGCAGAGTCTGGCAATGATGGGACTTTTTGCTCTGGTTTTTTATCTGTTTTTGAACTTGGACACTGAATGATACTTTAAAACTTTTGAGCTAGTTACCAATATTTAAAACACAACAGATTTTACATTTTAAAAATACATGTTTCTAGCTTTTCTTAAAATGAATTGCAAAGAAGCAACACTCCTTCATGTTATTGGAGAAGCCCTGTCCCCTTTAGATGGATATTCACTCTGCATTTGGCCACAAGCCCCACCACTCTCTTATGCTCCTGCCTGCCCAGGCACTCATGACTTTACTGACTGTCCCCGTCATTAGAGCTTTGACTCCCCTGCATTCACATCTGCATCATCATTAGTATATAACATCCCTGAGGGCAATAATTTTATCTGTTTGGATCATTGACATAAATCAATTACATAGAGCAGTGTCAGGCAAGTTAGTAGCTGCTCTGTAAGAACTGGGTCAGTGATGTGGGATGTCAATATCACCGAGCATTGGAAGAAATAGTTTGGGTGGATGGTGGTGGAGAGAACATGCTTGTTTCAGAGTTTTGTGTGAGCCTAGCCTTGAACAGCCCACACATAGTCCAGGTGACAAATATGGGAAAAGGTGGACCTCCGGACACAGTAGTACAGTGTCCTTATTCCCAGGAATATGCAAAATCAACAAATCTAGAATAAAGCAGAGCAGGTGTGAGCACGGCCGGACGTGTTCTCCCACTGTGTGCCTCGCACTCTCATCAGGGATTCTTTCTTCGCCTTCCAAACTTGGGGTGAGGGAGTGGGTTCCCACAGAGAAACTGGTTGTCTCAGCTCATGCCCTGGCCCCAGGTCGGCCTAAACCACTGATGCAAAATACTCACATCACAGGGCAAGCCAGGTGTGGGGAGTCCTCACCTCAGAACTAACACTCACTGAGGCATCACGTAAAGAATAGAGCCCAGTGACGATGGGATATGCGCACCTTGGAGGGCATAAAAAGGACATGGACAAATGTTCAAATCAAACAGAGAGCCACCAGCCAGAGGCCAGCCTCTCATGGTGTCTCTCAAGCTCTGAAAATGACTACAGGTGGGGAAGCAGAGCAGGCCCCATGCAACCTGATTACTGTGGGACGGGGAATTCTAGAAAAGGACCTGTACAGAAAAGACTTAACTTAGCAGGCCTTCCTTTAAAAGGTCTATTTACAAGGTTGATCCTTGGATAGCATCTGGGGAACTTAAATTTCAGATTCCTGCCATTAACTGATAAGCCCTGTTCACTGAGCCTGAAATGTTTGTGAAAACAATTGGCTTATTCTGAATACCTGCTCTTCTTCCAGGAGTCTGGAATTTGCCTGCATGCTAGACATGAAGGACTACCTATGTGATCATCCCCAAATAAAAACCCTGGCAACTGAGGCTCTAAGAACCTTTGATGATTGGCAACAATTCACATATACTGTCATAATTCTCTGCGGGGGTGAACTAAGTACACCTGGTTTCCCCCAGACTTTATCTCACGTTCCTTTTCCTTTTGCTTATTGTGGTTAGTATCTTTTTTCTATAATAAATCACAGCCATGAGCAACACCACACACCAAGTCTTATGAATCCTTCTAGTGAATCTACAAACTTAGGGGTGATCTTGGAAATGTCCCAATACAGAAAACCTGGATGGGGGAAATTATAACTTCATATTTGTATATATTGAGTTTAAGTACTCTTCACTGTACTTGACCTATTATTTAATCTTTGTTTCACCAAGTACTTCTTTAGTTCTCATATGATCTTTCAACAGCAGTAACATGGTTTACCATCCATCCTTCTGGAAACAAGATTGCTTTTCCTTTTATAACCAGACATCACCTGGTTTACCTATCTCCTCTTGTCTTCTGACTTCCTTGCCGTTGTGTGACTTTAGATTCCTGGGCCCTCTTCTCTTCTTATTCCCTCTACTCAGGTACTTTCATTTATGCTGATAATGCACAATACCTTCCATGTATGGAGGACTCATACTCTGTCAGACTTTTGCTTTCATCTCTCTTTGGGGCTCCGTAACCGAATCTCAACAACCTTCTTTATTTCCTGGGAAGCTCAAAATAACCCTAAATTATGGATCATGCCAGCATTTTTATGAAAGACCAAGCCAAGTGCCTTGCTTCAGAGTACCTCCTCTTTCTCCATTCATTTATTTCTGTTCTCCCAAGAACAGGTTTGCACCCTTGCTCTCTTTAGTCTTAGCTGTCGCATCTGTCATATGGTGTGTCTCCTCTTTGGTGTGTCCACAATGCTTTTACCTAATAGGTCCAGACAATAAGACTTTATTAAACATCTACTATATACATTATGCTAGACACTAGGGATACAAAGATGCTTAAGACATGGACCTACTCTTTGAGAGCTTTAGAGGCTAATGAATAATGGAAGACATGGAAATAAAGTATAACAAATGTGATTGCACAGACAGTCAGGACATAATATAAACCCGCAAAAGGGGAAGTAATCAAATCTCTCAGAAGATGGAGGAGGAGATGCTTGAGCTGCATTTTGAAGACTCAACAGGTGACCTTCATATAGACAGAATGTATGAAAGGATGAAATGTACACAGCAAGGAGAAGCATGTCAAAGTCACTAAGCCAATGGCAATGCACACAGAAAATGTCACAGGAACAAACTAAACTAATTTAGGTGGTAATGGCAATAATTTTCTTGAAATGATGTTTATCTGAAAACCTGAGAGAATATAAGAGAATAATAAGGACCTAGCATCTCCATAGTTTTGCTAAAAAATGCAGGATTTGAATCGTCATGGCTCTAGATAAGTCAGTCTCCATTCCCTCTCATGAGAGCAACTGGTTTGCCTTCTTGCTTTCAATGAGAGCAAAAGACAAGAGCCAATTCCATCTCTAGGACACAACCAGGTGGATGTGAGCAAAAAAGGATTATCAGGAGAACTCTTTAAAAGGACAGAATTGGGATAAGGAAACCAATCAAAGATCCCAAGTGAAGGGGTGGGATCCTTTCCCTAGATAATTCCTGACTATTACAGGCAAAGATGGACTACCGTGTTTGACCACGTGCCTTCCATCACTGAAGAAGTGGATGCATTCATTTCAGCATCCGGTTTTCCTGTAGCAAATGCTACAATTACAACTCACATTAAGGTTTGGATGAGGCATGACTTTCTGGCACCACCCAAATCACACCACAGTGTCCACTTTGCCGGAGGCAATTGTCACCCCTGAACACAGACAGAAGAACCCCACCCCTGGCTTGTCAGATTAGCCAGGGTTCCTCTCTGTCCTCCCCTCCTGCTCAGACTCAGACTGGGGGAGCCTGCTCACCAAGCTCTACCTACACTAGGAATTCTGCCCTAGAACTGTCTTCTCTTCATATGTGTAAAGGCCTGAGATGCTCTTGTCTGCCCCAAATTGTGCCCAAAGGAGAATGGTCCATCGGTACCTGTCATTCAGCTCAACAACTGTCCAGCATTTTCTACAAATAAGTGACTTCACTAGTTGCCAGTGGACATTTTAATATTGACATGACATGGTCCCTGCTCACAACAGCATGATGCATCCTGGGAAAGGGACAACTCAACTCAAGACTAAGCTAGCAAACATGAAGGCCAAAGAATAAATCTCCAACATGGACATAAGCTCAGGGCAGAAAAATATCAATAGAAATAGGTGAATGCAAATAATCTTGGCTCACTGCTGATTTCAAAAGTGTGGATTTTATTACATAATAAAGTTATATATGTATATAAATGTTCTATTGTAAAATATAGTTTTTTCTCTAAATCAACAAAAATAACTTTATGTGTGCATATTTTTGCTTCCAGGCTTATAAACACTGTTTATGGGATTGTGGTCTTAAAAAAAAAAAAATCAGAAAATAGTGCCTGAAATTTTTCCCAAAAGGTTCCGTGTAATTCAAAGAGTTCAGCAATGGAGCAGCAAAAGGCATATGGGCACAGCCATGTAATTCACACCCAGCTATTTAACTGTCTTATTTCCTAGACTATTAGGATTAGCTGGATCAGAGGATGAATTCTCCAGAGCAATTCACACCAATAAAGAGAGAATCATATCTAGAGCCACAATTTCCAATTTTTCCATCTTTGTAAAAGTCCTTTGGTTAAGCCAGTATGAGAAAAAAAATAAAAATCTCAATCTTTATTATAATCTCTGTACACCCATCACTCTGGGTAGCCAGAACGATTGAGCTGGAATTAGATACCCAGTTAGGTATTTCCAAACAGCCCCACAGCTTTTATTTTCCCTTGACTTTACAACAACTTTGGGGTTTTCTATCTAAAATTGTAACATGCTATAGGAATGCAAGAAAATATAGATATGTCCAGAAAGTAAATTTCACCTGTGAATTTATCCCACCCTTGGAACACTAACCAAAGATTATTTAAGTAGATTAATTAAATAGTTTAATTTTAGCACATAAAGAAATGATTTGTTAATTAACCCTGCAGAAATAATAGATGCAGGCAAAAGATAATAATTATACTATTTGTCAGGCACAACTCTCCTGACATGAGGAAACATGCATCTAATCCGAAAATTCACTGGTGCCCTGTTATCATTCAGGCTTCCATTAACTTCTTTAATCACAAATCTGTCAGATAAGCTTTGGCCTGATAATTGCAGTCAGTTTTTTGTGGGTTTATGGCACGTAAGGTACAGTGCTGAGAATTCTGCAGACATTCAGGTAATCCTCACGACAAGATTGTGAAGCAGAGCTATTCTGACTTCCATTTTATATGCAAGAAAAGAAAGACTTAAAGAGGAGAAATGACCTGTCCTGAGTTTAAACTAAGAAGTGGAGGTCTTGAAGTTGACATGAGCCTGGAGCCCTCTCCTATTGCACCGGTGGTACTGTCCCTTGAACCCTGTGTCTCTCTACAGCACATCTTCCTACTTTATGGTGGGTCCTCAGGACCCCAGACGCACAGCCCCAAAAGGCTCCCTGTGAAGTTCATGTAACACTAGTATCTGCCCTGATCTCTCCCTGCCCCATATAAGGACAGCAAAAGAAGCTAGAGGACCATGGTGGTTGTTTTTTCCTCCTGTCAGATTACATAGAATATTCCAAATGTTTGAAATATTAACAAAACTCCCATATTGACCCAATTCTCAACAGCAACTGTCATAGAAATGAAGTTCCTTACTTCTTAGGTGGGAGGTTAGTGATTGCAGTGGGGCAAAAAAAGTACACTACTTTATGAACAAGTACATTTCTCTGCTTTCAATACTTTAAACTATACTCTTTACTTTTCTTGGCTTATTGATTGAAATTTGCCAATAAGTTTCCTTTGGAAGGAGTATTCTTATTTTGAGATTATTTCTGTCCTACTTCTTTGGTTTTAAAAAGCCCTTCCTTGTATAAAAGTATAGAGATATTAGGTGGTAATAGTTTTACTTTACTTTGTTTTCAATGTCCTATATGGCAAAGTAAGATGTTGGCAAAGCTATGCCCATCAGGAAAAACTATTGCTGTGGTTGTATTTAAAAAAAAAAAATTGCAGAATCTGAAAATCTAGAAACTCCTCCATTACTCTTCACTGACTTCCCAGCATCCATCCCCTCCACTCAAGACTCTGGGATCCTGTTTCATGCTCTGGTCAGCCCACTGGCAGAATCTTTGCAACTTGGTAGAATCTCAAAGTCCCACTAGGAGCTCACCTCCCCTGTTTGCTTCCAGGCACAGGATATTACCACCATAAAGTTGCTGTTTGGTTGTTTTTTTTTTTTTTTAGTTACTTTTATTCCTAGTCCAAAGTTTTAGTGGGATTTGCATTAGGTCTGAATCCCACACAAGATGACCTTCTTAATACAAAATTGAAACTTCCAGAATTGGAGTTGAGAGGCCTAGCTATAAAGGCTATCTCCACTCTGGAAATAACTCAATCTCTTTCAACTCTTCTTATGCAATTTCTCAGTCAAGGTGAAAGGTCTCTAAAGGTCATATGTTGATCTCACCTTTTGCTAGGCCCCATCAACTTTTGATCGTCGGGCCAAACCAATGGATTTCAAACCTTCCCAAAGGGTCATGCAGGAGAACCTTATCCCTTAGACTTGAGTTTATTGATGTTCTTACAATCATGATCCTTCTGAAACATCTTGTATCTTTAAGGAGCCTTCATGTAGGAAATGGGGCTCTTCTCTGAATCTGTGAAGTCCAAACAAGGAGAGAGAGATGAAAGAAAATCTTCTATGTGCACCGGAGCACTCCCAGACTTCATGAGAGAGGAATTTTGACCATTAGGAGACAGTGAGGTATCACTTCCCTCCTCCAGGTAATTACACATTCACATGACTGCAGGATCCAGGCGGGTGAAACTGATTAGGGAACAGGCATGAGAGAACCTGAAGTGATGGGGATCCTGGGGAACTGGAAAGGGGACATCCTCTCGACAAGCAATCGTATTCAAATATTTTTACAACTCGGTGCCAGCCAAATCAAATAAGGCTGTTAGCTGAATTTAGACCTGGTGCTGCCAGCTTGCTATTTCAGATTTAGACATTTCAGTCAGAGAGAAAGAGTTGGTCCTTCCGAGACACATGTTTGTGAGCTTGGTCCAGCCTTAGCCATATGGAGGAACAGAATGCACGCTCGCGGCAGAGAGACGCCCGCAAGGATCTGCACTCCTGCTGGTTCATCACGCAGCGTGAAATGTCACAGCCTCTCCCACAGAACTGTTTCGGGGCAGGTGGGGGGGGACCAAGACTCGGTGCATTAGTGGCTAACACTGACCATTGTGCTGGAATCCACGGAGTCAGCCATGACTCAATGGCTCAGATGGGCAACTGTTTCCATAGGAAAAGGGCGTTATGAGTGTCTCAAAAGTGAGTAGCAGCTCCCTGGGATAGGTTAGTGATTTTAGTGATTGGCACAAGCTAGATGGGGATGCCTGGTGAGTCCTGAGGGTAGGTAACAGTGTGGGCTTCTTTGGAAAGGTTTAACCCCTTAAGTACTTCTGAAGGACCTTTGGCGACTGTCCTATTTAGTATCTAGGTTTAACTTCTTTATTTCTGCATTGTAATTCCCACTTTAAATTGTCCTAAGTCTTCAGAGAAGACATTTGTGTAACCAAGTGTGGTGGTAACTCGGGACTTACATCCAGATGCCTTCTGAGCCCCGTGGAGACAGTGATGCCTTCTCTCTGCACTCAGAACCCCAAAGGCAGAGCAGAAACCCAGGCACCCCAAAGAACAGACACGGGTAGAGAAAGACCCTTTCCTGCCTAGACAATTCCAGAAGCACAAGGTCTGGAAATCCTGGGACCCGCTGCCTGTTCCAGGAAGCTGACCAGTGAGAAGTGTGGGAGACAGGAGTGACAAACCGAAAGATGTTGGAGAGGCTTAAATGCACAGCAGTGTCCCAAGAGGGTGGCAGACGTGGCTGCATTCAGAGGGCACATGAGGCAGGGTTCAGAGTGTCACTGTAAGATTTTTCCTGCCATCATGTCTTTATAGCAGCATTAAAATGGGAATTCCATTTTTATGGCAGCTGAAGGCCACGACTGTTCTCTTGCAAATTTGGCTAGAAAATCCATCCTTCCCAGAAGCCACATGGAATGTTCCATCTATTCCTAAAGCAAAATCTGTGCTGAGTTTTTTCGCATTCTGTTTGTAATGAGCATTGCTCTTGCTGGTGGGGTTTCTTAAAAATATTATTATTAAATAAAACCTTGCCAAATGGACTTTGCAGAAGTATCTTTTATGGAAAACAGATGGAAAACGCTAACCTAAAAATGCAAATCAAAACATTTTAATGACGTCTTAATTTTAAAAATTATGGATACAACTTAGGAGGAACTGAAAGAGACAGTGACAAGAGCCGCAAAGGAAACATCAAGAGCGGGAGGAGAGTGGTTACAGCGCAGCACAGTGGTTACGGCGCCTGCCACATACACCGAGGGTGGCAACTGCAACAAAAAAATAGCTGGACGTTGTGGCGGGCGCCTATAGTCCCAGCTACTTGGGAGGCTGAGGTCTGAGAATCCCTTAAGCCCAAGAATTGGAGGTTGCTGTGAGCTGTGACCATGGTACTCTACTGAAGGTGACAAAGTGAGACTCTGAACCCCCCCCAAAAAAAAGTATGGGAGGAGCCTGCGTAACCCAGGAAGGCTGAGTGGTTGCAGAGAGGGAGGAGCCTATGTAACCAAGGAAGGCTGCGTGGCTGCAGAGTGGGAGGAGTCTGCATAACCCAGGAAGGCTGCGCAGTTGCAGAGAGGGAGGAAACTATGTAACCAAGGAAGGCTGCGTGGCTGCAGAGTGGGAGGAGTCTGCATAACCCAGGAAGCCTGCGTGGTTGCAGAGAGGGAGGAAACTATGTAACCAAGGAAGGCTGCGTGGCTGCAGAGTGGGAGGAGCCTATGTAACCCAGGAAGGCTGCGTGGCTGCAGAGTGGGAGGAGTCTGCATAACCCAGGAAGGCTGCGCAGTTGCAGAGATCACAGAGACTGTTCTCTGCCTTACAGCTCTGCGTTCCGAGGCCTCACATGTGTTCAACTCCAAAGCGCTTACTCAGATAAAAGAAAGAAAAGAAGAAACCACCAATACTGGGGATACTAAGTGTTCCCAATGCGTCGACACATGCACACACAAGTTCCAGAAACACTGGGCTGCCTCCCCATTTTCTACATGACTCCTCAAGTAGGAACGTGAAGCCACAGTTTGCAAATACTTTTCATAGAATGATTACTCAGATGTTAAATCCCTCCCGAAGTGGGTATTTAACACAGAGTTTCTTTCTGGAGCTTTCGGGACAGGAAAGGATCTTCCCTTACCTGTGTCTGCTCTTTACATTTTTACAGCCAGCCGCTCTTGAAACCCACTGATCAAGAGAATTAAATATTTAAACCCTTGCTTATTTTCTTTAGAAAGTGGTTGGGTTTTCTCTAACCTTGCCCCCATCCATGGTTAACCACTCTCCTTCCCTCTTTCCAGATAGAAAAGAGAGTTTAGAAGTATTTCCAACTTAGCAGCACATTTTAATATTGCCCCGTGAATAAGATTCAATATACATGAAAAAGGCGCCTGTTTCTCCCCTTTGATTCTTCGTGCTTTTTGAACAGCAAGTCACCAAATGTTAATACATACCTGCAGTCTCCAATTAATACTATATCAATACATGGAAATAGATTCCCAAAGCAATGGTGTCACCAATGGCAGCACACGGCCTCCAACATACCACCCAGCGCCCTGGCCCACACCCTACCAGGATAGAAAGTTCTGTCTCCAGGTAAATGGCCGACGCAGATGTGTTTTGAACAGCCCCATCTCTGTAGAGCCAATGGAAATTAAACAGCTGGAAGGGTTTTCCAATTTCTATCTGCAGGCTGCTTAATGTATCAGAACTCACATGGATTTCCCACTGACAAAGACATGTAAAATTATTCTTTGTTCTTTCCCATCTTTTTTTGTTCTCTTTAAGGCATGCCCTTTCTTCCCACAGACAGAACATTGACAGGATAGCAACACTCAAGTTATTATCATAGATTAGAGAAAAGGGAACGCATCAATGGTTAATCACCTCCTAGTGGAGAAATTGATCAGCATCTGTTTGGGGGAGAGGCTGGTGTAGGAAGACACATTTTCCATGGTAGCTTCTATTTCCCTCCTTCAGAATTAAGCATGATTTACTGACACTGGTTCCACTGAAAGACAGGAAAGGGACTCATTTTGACAGTCAAGTGTGGAGAACATGAGCCATTAGGGGGCTCTTGATGCATTCACGGGTTCAGAAAACAGTCACCTCAACATCATACTGATCAACAGAGAATAGAATACGATATAAAATGGTCCATCTTGAACACCATTCAGAGCGTTTTGTTCCAGAAGCACCAAGAGGTCCTGTAATATTTCTCTGCCTCAGTGGAGCACAATAATTCCTTCAAAATGCTCCACCCACCCAGTGCCACCACCTGGGACCACGTGACAGAGGAAGCTTTCAGGAGGGTTTATTCGGACCGTCAGAATGCTCTCACTCACCACAGCTTTGAACCACTTACCACATTCAACATTCATGAGCATTCAGACCGCACTGGACATCTAACAAATGGAACGTGACAGCATCTGGACGTGAACCAGGAGCCGCTGTGGCCGAGCAGCAGCTGTCTGATCACTCAGGCAGCACGTTCAAGTCTTTGAACACTCTCTGTCTTCAGTTCAAGGTTGTTTTTACCCAGACCATGTGGCTCCTTCATTCTTCTCAGTTCATAGCTGTAGCAGATACAATGGGTTCCCGACACAGCGATGATGCTGGGCTTCCTCACAACGCACGTTCAGATTCTAGACGCATCCCTCCACACTGCTCATACAAAAAGATAAAATCGTGCAAAACCACAGGGATGTCACAGTACCTTTGAGCTGTGTGCATAAGCCAAGCTAAAAGTACATTTCCCAGAGCTCTCATCCTGGCATGGCCCTGAGTTAGAGCTGGCCACCGGGGACGTTTGCATGAGATTTGAAATGAGGACAGGAAGAAATGGCTCTATCTTATTCTGCTCTCAAGGGCGGTGCTCAGAGGCACCGTGGAACTCGGAGCACCTCACTGACCTGCTGGCTCCCTTGATGGTGTGGGGCCGCCCTCAAGCCTGCAGCCCCTTCAGTCTTCACAAGCAGCCCCGGACTAGGACAAGGTGAATGAGGAACTTGCCTTGGGCCACGGCATTTAAGGGGCACCAAAACACTCAGTAGTTGAAATAAATAATATTTGAAGATGATAGGTTTTTTAAAAATCAAAGTCAATGCAGAAAAATATGTGGTGAACAAATTATCAAAATACTAAACAGACAGGGCCAGTAAGAGTGCTGGGATGGGTCGTGTGAACCTGGATCAAGAGGAACAATCATGATCTCACAGGCTGTGACAGCTCCTCCTCCAGCTTCTCTGAGCCCTGGGACAGGCACACGTGCGTTTCCATGGCCAAAAGCACCTGCCTGTCCCGCAGGTCACTGACAGTAGTGGACGGAGATGGTGAAGGACAACTGCAAGTCACAGTTTGTTCTCTTGGGGCCCAGCTCTTCACATGGGGTCTCAATTTTTCTGTACTCCCCTCTACATCCAGCCACCCTTTCTAGCTGTCATGTTGCTTTGGTGCACCTGCTGTCACTTCACGCTCAGCCCTCAGTATAGTGACAACAATCATAGATGGCTCCCGTAGCACCCAAGTTTGCAAAGCCTAACTTTCACTTCCTACAGTAACCCCAATACTCCATGCCACTTGTGATGGTTCCACTTCTCTGATCCCTGGAGATGTTATCATTGTTTATAAATGAACAATGTATATTATACAATGAATATTGTTTATAGTCTATAAAATAAAATGTTCCTATGAGGCATGAAACACAAGTTTGGGGAGAGGTAAGGTAAAATTGTATGATGGAATGTCTCCAGCCTTCCCTCTGCCTGTGTGAGCCATCACTTTGATGTGGCCGAGACATTGCCTTGTCTTGTGCACTTTTTGGGTTATGACTAGAGGCTGTGTTAGCAGTGAAGCTGACTTTATACTTGGGAGAGTGTGGACAACCAGGATGTTCCCGTGTCTCTACCAGGACAGATCTGTTCCTCTCCAGAATTAGGTTTGGCTCTCCCTTTATCAGCAATAAAGACAAGGATACGGTCCCCTTAGGAAGCCATACAGTATATTTAGCTTACTCAAATTCTGCAAACATGAATGCTATTGAAGGAATTTTAAACACTACTATGTTTAAAAGCACCAATTGCTAAGTTCAGTTATACATAAAATATACTTCAAAAAGAAAAATTGTTTATCTTCTTTAAGGACCCTTATAAAGGTCCCAGACTATGAAATTATGGATTAGTCTCTGAATAATACTGTATTGCTACGATAAGTTCTAGAGCTGACTAAATTGGGGAATGAGGCTTTCACACAATCTCTGGGGAAGACACCTGCTTCTTGAGGAATTTTGGCTCAGTCTGGATGAACTATGGTGCATCAGAAAGACAAAACCTTTGCTCGTGAGACTCTCCAGGTGAATTGCTGGGTCACAGGGACATGAAAACCTAAGTACAGCTGCTGCAGATTAGCAACTTCACTGCCAAGGGAACCATTCTCTATGATCGATATAAATAGAGTTTCTCAATATCAACACTATTGATGTTTTTGTGGAATAACTCTTTGCTATAGGGGATCTGTCCCATACATTTTAAATGTTGATGAGTCTCCGGAGCCTCGATACAGTAGATGCTAGTAGTACCACGACCTCAGAGTTGTGACAACCAAAAATGTCCGCAAACATTACTCCAGACTGGGTGGCCAAACTGCACACTGACAAGAATTACTGTGAAAACAACAACACAGTCTTCTTCTAGCTGTCAGTGCCCACGCCAGGCAGTAATGCAAACAGCAGGGACAATCCAAAGTCAGACACCAGGAGATCAGAGGCAGATAAGAATGAAGTCTGGTAGACAGAGTGAGGCCCAACCACACCAATCACTAGAGACATTATACATTAGAGAAACTCACATCGGATACTGAGGGCCAAGTCAGGCTCAGTGAAGCTGAGCTGGCAGAATCTGAACATACTTTGTATTCGTTTGGTAGATGTTAAATATTTGGTAACAGTTATTGGAGTATTTGAAAACCTTAAGAACATGTCACAAATTTTGATAGTAAGACAAAGATTCTCAGTCCTTACAGATAAAATTGACTATATCAGTTAGCTATTGCTATGTAATAAACTGCACCAAAAATTGAATAGCGTAAACAGCAAGTCTTTTTATTTCTCCTAGGTCTGGTCTTGGCCACCCACACATGCACCTGTGGCCAGCTGTGGGTTCTGTAGGGTGCTCTGAGGCTCAGAGCCAGGCTTTCTCATGCACTTAGGAATGGAATACAAACTTTTGGTACCATCTTAGTTCATTTTCTGCTGCTATAACAGAATACCACAGACTAGATAATTTATGAACAGTAGGAGTCTGTTTGGCTCAAAATTCTGGAGGTTGGAAAGTCCAAGGGCATAGGACCATCACCTATCTGGCCATCTGGCCATGGCCTTCCAATTGTATCATCCCATGGTGATAAGTAAAAAGGCAGAAGAACAAGTGAGCAGAGGAGATAGAATATCAGGCTGAACACTTTCTTTTATCAGGAAACCACTGCCACAATAATTAACCCACTCCTGGGCTAACAGCATGGATCCCTTCCTAAGAGCAGAGCCCTCGGGGCTCAATTGCCTCTTTAAAAACCAACCTCCTTACAATGGCAGTTAAATTTCAACATGAGTTTCAGGGGGACAATCAAACTATAGCAAATACCTTTTGATTTTAACCATTGCATGTGAAACATAAATTACTACTATTTATTACTAAGGTAGCATTCCACAGGAATTGTAATGGTTAGTATCTGTCTGTACTGTCACCCCACCTGCTATTATGCTGTCAGAACAGCAATCAGCAGCAGTCACTCTCGCCAGCACTAATTTATATCTCAGTTAATAACTCTTATTAAAATGATAGCTTCAGAATAACTTTGGCCTTTTCTAGGAGCTAGCTGTGTGTCCAAAAAAATTTCTTTTTATATACTCCTTGTCACTTAAATTATCCCTCCCGTTGTCACAGGGAGACCCCTATGACTCAAAAAATTGGCCTTACTTTCTAAATTGACATTCACTCTCGGCCCTAAATAATGGTTCAGCAAATATAACAATGGCAACATAACAATTAGTGTTTATTGAGTGCCTACTGGGTACCAGGCACTATCAAAGGTGCTGTGACTGTATTACTTCTTTTAATCTTCACAGTGACCATTTTTTTGCAAAGAAACTGAGGCACCCAACCGATAAGCGACTCATCCAAAGTCACTAATACGTGAGCTGGGATTCGAACCCCAGCAGTCTGGCACAGAGCTCATGTTCCTAATCAAATCACTATTGCCTCTGCCATGTGGAGTGAATTATAGATAGCCAATGAAATTTTGATTTTTTGGGTAATCGCTATGAAGTTATTTCATTTTTTAAGAGAAAGTTAAATATAAATGCAGTCATTTTTTTTAAAAATGTAAGATTTGTGATCACTTAGAAATTCAAAGACTGCTGACTTAGCTAGCCAGAGAGAATATTAATTCCTTTCATTGGCTTTATGTAGATATCACTGTAGGCAAAACACAAATTACTTAGTGTAATGGAATCCAATCTTTATCTATAATATACCAGAACTTTGTTTCTGCAATGCTGCTCTAATTGACTCTGATCAAACATTTTCCAGCTATGTGGTGTTAAGTTTGGATGTTTTAAGAAATTGAACTAAAAATGATATAAGTCAGAAAAAAAATAAGCTGAAGTATGAGTAGATACAGTTTCATCAATATTTCTATACCAGCATTCAATTAAAATGTAATATTATCCTTTAATTGAAAAAGAATGAGTTGGTCAATTATAAATTAATGTGTGAGGTGAACAAGTTCTATTGAACCAGAAAGTTGGACATGGGGGGAAAGGACACATCACAGCAAGTTAACCTTGGAGGGAAGGGAAGTGTGTGTGTGATAAATCCATGTGAAATGCATATGAAAATAGAAAACATAAATTATAATTTTTTAAATGAAACTATCAAAGTGTTCATTTGAAAACCCATTTGCAAATACATAAGAAAAAAATACTTGGGAGAAGAAACATTAATAAAATTATTAGCACCACCAAATAATTGGTTTCTCATAGAAAAATGATAGTAAGAAAACTGACCTTGAAAACATACCTTGTTAGAAGTTTAAAATAGATGATTATTTATATTCTTAAAATAACCTTTTATTGCAGTTTAACACCTATAGGGAAATATTACAATGAATTATCTGTACATTTCAATGAATAAGCAAAACATAAGACATCCATGTAACCACCACTTAGGTCAAGGAATAGAACATTTCCACCTCCTAGAAGCCCCTCCAATTAATGCTTCCAAATTTTTCTTATAAAAGTAACCACTCTCCTGGCCTTTAACACCACAGAACGGATTCTCTTGTTTTAAAGCTTCACGTAAATGGTGAATCTCACAGTATAGTATTATTTTTCGTCTGGCTTCTTTGTGAGATCTATCTGTGTTGCTTCATGTTGAAATATTTCACTAATTTTCTTGGCTTCACAGAATTGTGTTACATGAATTTACCAAAATGCGTCCATCCTACTGTTGATGGACATTTGGGTTGCAGGTTGCCTGCTGTTAAGGACCACTAGGCCACTGAGACCTTCTCATCCAAGTCTCTTGGTATAATGTGTACCCATTTTTGTTGAGAATGGAATTGCTGGGTCATAAAACACTCTATCCACAGAGTTTGAGAGTCTCTGTCACCCCTATCTAGCCATCACTTTGATTTTCATTGAATAACAATTGGATCACACCACATATGCACATTCACAGACAATTATTAATTATTTTAATTTTTGGCAGCACCTATTTTTCAACCTGCATGAAAATAGCTCATGTTGTAGCAACCCATACAGCCAGATTAGGGCAAGGTCTCAGAATATAAGCCTTGCCTAGTACCGTGATAATGGTAAATAGCTTGCAATTATGCCTCGCGTTTTAACTCTCAACAGATCTCAAGCTGTCTTTCCCAGGTTCATCAGCTGTTGTGTCTATCTAAATTCAGATCTCTCCTCCCACTGCTCTACCACCGTTATACCTCTTTGACTAATCTGCATGTCAGATTTGTCTTCTCCAATGAGGCTCCATTACCACCTGTGCATGGTGTCCCAAACTGTCACTGAGTCACTGGTGCCCAAAATGGGCGTTTGCACAATGGTCACTGTGCGTTACCAGGTTAGCGTGAAGGAGAAAGGGGAGAGGGACATGGACTCTGCCCTCCAGGAGTTTGAGTCCAGCAGGGGAAACCCGATGTGACAGTGAAGGGGGGCAGTGAGTCACATGCATAACTAGCAAATAGGAAAGTGTGTGGCAATAATGCAGTCATAGAAGAGGGAAGGGTCAGTTTGCCTGACAAAGAAAAAGAGTAGACAAAAGTTCTGAATGGAACCTGGAAAGCTGAGCAGGAGAGTTCTAGGCACAGGGCTGCGAGAGCAGAGGCTGCAGGACAGACCCTGCCTACAGCCCCGGGCCAGCCATTCATAGATGGGTGTGATGGGGGCTTAGACACGAGCTGAGCCCCAACCACTGAGCTGCCCACTCTCCACTCCCACCATGATGCCCCTCCCAGCCCGGCCTTCCCTCTCCACGATCCTTTCTCCGTCCACCCCTCACATGAGGAGAAACCTTGTCAAGGGCTCCTTCTGCACTGCTCACTTCCACAGTGGGGTCTGACCCCAAAACACCCTTGAAGCCTCCTGTGTCTCCTATTACACAAGATCTCCTGGAAAGTTCTAACAGTCACAAAGAGTGAAGCTCTAAAAAATATTCATCCTTGCCTACATTTCTCTGTCAGAAATCCCCAAAGCCCCCAAACTTCAGAGTTCTCTGCTAATTTTAAAGCTTCTAAGAAATAGGGAAAGATTGCTGTTATCTTGAACTTTCCACAGCCTGCTGAACTATTTTAAAAATTAATCAATCCATAATGCATGCATAGAGAGCTTCTGCCCAAAGCACGCAGCCTGCGGAGGAAGCGCTTCCCAGGGTGGACCTGGAGTTGTGCACAAAGGCGAGCGGGGCACACTGTCATTCCCCTGGTGTCACACGCCTACAGTCTGACTGGAAGAATGGATGTGAATTAGAGTTCCGGTAATAAACACTAAATTGCAACCAGGATAAATGCCCCCAAGCACATGTCCTTGGAACTGACGGTGTGTAAGTGGAGAGTGAGCTGGAGAGGAGGCGGGGTGACCACGTGAAGGCGGCGGGGGCTGAGGAACAGGAAGAGCCTTAGGATAAGCAGGGAGCAAGGATGATGTCACTGAGATGTCAGGAGGTGGATGGCACCTTCCAGAAGATGAAGCTGGGTGAGTGTAGTTGCCAATGAAGACTGTTCAGAGGCACATTTGTGGGAGGCAGACACAGGGCCCCGTAAAGGTGACACAGGAACTGGAAGGCCAACTTGGGGGATTTGAGTTTGCAATTCCTATAATGGCCAAGCCGCGCCTATGGGACCAACCTCCCTTCAAACTATTAAAAGACTCCCCTAAACTCCGAAAGCCCATAAACTCAGTGCTTGACATAATAAGCTACCCCCTAACAGCACTGGAGAGACAGCAGGTGCAGGAGGGGTCGAGGTTTGTCGAGAAGAGCGGCACAGGTTGAGTTTCCAGTTGCGTCTTTTAGGCCGAGGGCAGCTCCATCTGCACCACAGGGAAGCAGGCGGAAACTTGCAGTCTTGCTGGACTCCAGATGGGAGACGAAGATGGGGCTAGAACCCCAAGCTCTGTTTGGGAATTCTGCCCGTGTCTCAGAGTGACCCAAGGCCACACAAGCATGGGGGAGATTCTACGCATCCCAGGTCCCCCTAAAATAACCAAACTCGGGGTTGAGCTGCCACGACTCATGGGGAAAAGAGGCTTTCCATTTGGAGTAGAGCCATTCCATTCACAGGTGGAATTAAAGCATTAGAGGGGGTTTTCTTTTTTATTTGGGGGCAGGGGGAGTACCTAGCCAGATTCGCATCTTTATATTCTCAATTAGTGATTCTGCCTCTATTGTTGAGCAGATTATGTTGGGGCAGCTGTGGTTGTAAACAGCCATCAGGAGACTGTGAAGTCCCCTTAGAGAGGAAGGTGCCTGAGAGGGGCAGAGTCTAAAAGAAGTGGACCTGGGGTCGTCGGAACTGGGGAAGGGATTAGACCAAGGCTTATAAAACAAAAGGGCATCAAGGGCTCTGAGGTCACGGGCTTGAAACCCGAATAACTCGGGGTGGCATTCGTGACGATCTGCAAGCTGGGATGATGGCCTTGGGGGCACGGGCTATGAGTTGGCTTTGGCAGTGGAGTGAGACACCCAAGGGAAATGTCAGGTAGGCTGATTCACACAGAAGAGGCCAGTCAGGGCTACAGACATGAATTGGAAGACGCCTGGATGACATGGTAATAAAGCTGCGGGTGTGGGTAAAATCCCCTAAAGATAAAAGGAAAAGGCACCCAGGATCCAGCCTTCAGAAATCCCACCGTTTCACAGTCAGGCTGGGCTGGATGTGCCTGCAGAGAAGCCAGAAAGGACAAGGTGAAGAAAAGACCAGAACCTTTGTGTTCTCTCACCAAAGGCCACTGACGTGGGAGCTAAAAGCACAAAACTCCAAGCATTCTATGAGCCCCAGCTCAAACACGCGATCACTGTATTTACCCAAAATCTCACCCCTCCTTATTCTAAGATTTAACCCTCAAGTTCCCCCTAGGGCTCACTCCTACCTAGCCCTTCAAGAACTCGCCCCACCTAACATGGCAGGGTGCAGCTCTCTGCTGGCCCGGGACCTGCTCTCACTTTGCAATCAGGACTGTCCTTGGTGCTCCGGGCTGTGCCTCCGCCTCCTCAGCTGTCAGACCTGACCACACATACTGTGTTAGGGCTTGTGTCACCACCCTAAAATCACAAACGATATTACATAGTAACCCTAACCACATAATTGCAGAGTCTGATTTGTTCTCTTGAAGATGACATAGAAGAAAGTGTTTGAAATCAGCAAGACAGAAGCAGTAGGAAGACTGACATTTTAAACAGGTAAGTGTCCATGAAAAAGAATCATTTTTAGTGGGCCTTGCTTCAATTTCTTTTTTGTTTGACAATTCAATATTTAAATGACTGGCCTGGTGAAATTGCCTGGCCCTGGCTTTAAGGGCAGCTGTGACCTACTTACAGCCTCATGTCAGCCTTCAGAGAGGATTTCAATAACAGAACACAATGTAGAGGCAAAATCATAACCAAACTCGATTAGTGTCCTTCCACCTGGACATCCTCTTTTGGAGACAGCACTCCAGAGCCTCCTTCTAGTATCACAACCTCAAAGTGTAGTCAGGGGACCTCAGCAGGTTCTTAAGACTCTGTCAAGGATCTATAAATTTAAAAACACGTTCATAGTAATATTAGGTCCTTATCTGGCTTTCAAAATCTCCTGTTTCTAGCCTACATTACATATCAAAGAAGAACATTCCTAACTATCTGAAAATAAGAAAGCAAACATTAAAATACTGCTCTCTTTTCCAACCACCCACCTAGAAAACAATAAAACACAAGTGACTGGAAATAGAAGCAGGTAAGAGCAGGGCGCTGTCTCCTATTAAGCAGGACTTTAAAGAGGTGTGCAATTCTGTAAGACAAGGCCTATCTCTCATTTAATATATTTTGTTTTGGAAAATTATTATTTTTCATAAAAAGATGTCATTTGTGTTAATATGTAATCCATTTATTTCTGTTATCGTTAATGAATTATTAAACAAAATTTCTAAAATTTAATTTCTCCTATGGTAAGTACCTGTAGGTATAATCCACACAAACAAAGCTCTTTGTGGCCAGCTGACACGTGAACGCTTCGGATCCCACCCACAGGCTAGATGTCCCAGTGGTGCCTGGAGGGGGCTTGGCGCTCACCTACCCCACGTGCTCACCTCCACGTGGCTGCTGTGAACACAGAACCCCAAACCTAACTAAAAGCCCCCAGCCCACATGCCAGCTTGTGCCTCTCCCTCCCCAACTAGAAGCCCAGAGGGCAGATATCAGACCAGGGCCCGGATTCCAACCAGTGCCCACCAGTGCAGCTGGACCAGCTGATGGAACATTAAAGAACTCTTGTACCCCAAGCCCCAAAGCACTCCCATGACCATCCCAGCTTCTCCCCCAGGACCCAATAGTCATAGTCACCCCATCTTCCAGTAAAAGAGGTAGAGCTTGGCCACCTGACCCCAAAGTGTCCCACCTGACCACCTCTGGCTTCCCCAGGACCCCAGGGACTGGCCCAGGCTCTGCCCATCCTAGTAGCCAACTCTAGGTTCTGTTTTGGCTGTTATGTATTTTAAGAATTATCCTCCCCCCCCAAAAAAAATCACCCTCCCCATCAGAACTCATGTAGTCCCAACACACACCCCTTCTGTCCCTTCTCTCTGTCTCTCTCTCCTGACAATCCTCCTGACCCAGAAGGCGCAGACTTGGGGATTTTTCTTCCTCTACATATTATCTTCTTTCTGCACAGCAGCCAGCCTCTTTCACCAGGTATCAAAGCAGAAGGGCTGTCCTCGCAGCTGCAGGAGGCACTCTGATCTGACTGCCCTGGCTCAGTTTTTGAAATGCTATGTAGATTTCAAGGCCATCATTTTCCTGCTGCTGGCCTCACAACCTTATTGCTTGTTTCTTGAGCTTTGTGAAACTCTTCCCCATGATCGTTCCCAGACATTGCATGGTTTTCTTTCCACTCCTTCCTTTGCAATGATGCCATTTTTAGGCCAGCAGTTCTTAGACTCCTCTGCATGTTAGACTCCCCTGGGAAACTTCAGCTGGTGCCCAGGTTGAGGGAAAAACCAGCTATGTGGCAACCTCAGGGTAAGCCTTGGGTGAGAGGGTGTTTCGAGCTCCCCGGAGACACCAGCCTTCAGCCAACATTGAGAACAGGTGGCCGAGGCTAGGGAGGCATGTCTGCCCCTTGATTCCCTGCACTCGGCACCCTCCAGTGGCCCATGTCTGGGGAAAATGCTTCTTCTGCTGGTTCTTTCTATTGGAACCTCCCCTGGTTGGATGGGCTGGTGGAAGCAGGGTCCAGATCAGATACAAGAGTCTTTCCTACAAGAAAACAGCTCTTCCCAGAAGACTCAGTCCCACTTCTTTCCCCTTAATCTCCTCACTAATAAGGGGATCCAGGATGCTGCGTCCATTTGTCCTGTGGTCACTCCCTGCAATGTGCAGGGCAGACCTGCCTGTCGGTCAGGCAGCAGCTGACCTGCGTGCCTCTGCTGGGCACTGTTAGAAACTACTGATGGCCACACCTGTGCCCTGACCAAGTCAATCTGATTCTCTGGGGTGGGGTCCCAGCAGCAATATTTTTAAAGTTCCCTAAATAATTCTTATGCATAGCCAGAGTGAAGGGCCCCTTCATCCTTAGCCTGCTGGAGAAGTAGCCACCTTTCTTGGTGTCCCAGTAATTCAGTAATGCACAGGTTCATATGGTAAAAGTGTGAGAACAGAGGCTCACTGTGAGCTGGCCTCTGTCAACCACCAGCCTCCACTCTCCCCTCATGGATCACATACTGGGGATTGGAGCCAAACTGCCGTCTGCCTTCTTCGCCCCGAAGCTGCCGTGTACACAGCAGCTGTAGAAGCAGGAGATACACCTGGCAAGTGTCTCTACATCCACAGCCTTGGGCTCATCGCTGAAAGAGATGAAAATCATGAGCCAATGTGGAAAATAAGGCTTTTGCCTTCAAAGAGCTTAGAATTTAGGCATGAAGCTGCTTAGCCCTAGATGACAGTGCCAAACAAGCCCTGGCAAGATGGCCTTGTGCAGCTTGATTTCTTTAGCCCTGGAAGTGATCTCCAAGGGAGCCTAGAATTAGGGTCAGTGGTTAGAGAAGGGAGAGCAAGGAGCATCAACAGCGCTTGGAAAGGTTTGGCCAGTCTGCAGAGTAAGGACAGATAGATTTTGTCAGCCAACCTAAGTAAGTTCTTTTGAATAGATAACACAGCCTCCATAAAATTTAGAGGTTGCTGAAAGTTAGCTATTCTGTAACCTTAAGGCCAGTTTCTAATGAGAGCAAGTCTCAGACCAAATCCTGCTACCCATACAGATATTTGTTGTACAAATTCCCATTATCAAAAGACACAGGAAAGAGATCCCACCAGCCCTGTAGGACTGATGCAGTTCCAGTTCTACGAGCTCTGAGGTTTTCCTGCATCAGCAGAGAAAACATGAAAAGCCTCTTAGGGGCAGGCTCTGCCCATGCAGTCACCTCCCATTCTGGTGCCCGAACTCAGTATGCCAAGGAACCAGCTCTCACCCTGTTCCTACGGGGGAGGCAACACATCTTTCAGGGTGGGGGTATCTCTAAAATACTTTTGCCAGTACATATATCTTGAATACCTTTAATTTCAGAATGAGAACCAATTTCTAACATTCACCAGGGAAGTTTTAGAGGCCACTGCTTCCACTAATAAAGATCCACCCTAACACCAGGTGTGCTGATAAGCAAAGCCTAGGTTGAAACCTGGGATTTGGGTAGAAGCTGCACTCTTATCAGTTCTCTGGAGCCCTGGCTTCCCAGCTGCAAAGCCGGGATCATCATCAGATCACTGCTGGGCTCTGCATTTCTTACCAGGGCAACTAATGATTTTAAAGCTGTTATTTAAATGAACAAACACAGTGTCACACTGTCTGTAATGAATTATTTTTGGAGCAGTCTAGACGGTGCTGGAATAGGCTGGGGCAGACCTGTTGATAGAGAGCCCAGAAGGGCAGATTGCATATATTGGCTTGGTAGGAGAATACATCTCTAATATTGAATAGTTAATTTCCACATCCACAGTGCAGGCCAAAAGAAAAGAAAAAATCTCTCAGGCGACCATTGCAGATTCAAAAGCAAACCGTGTTCCTGTAATCAGCAGACCCCTGCTGCCAGCTCGGCCACAATGAGGCACACAGGATGGTGATTGCTGCAGCCGCTACATCACTGCAGGGGGTATTGACTTTGAAAGGTACTGGCGGTGCCTGCATCTTTGCAATTTCCTCTGAAACAGAAGTTATTTTCTCTCACAACTGTGCATCATATTTATAATAGCTTATTGATCAAAGCCAAGTCCACTTTCAAAGCAGGTGTCTCTTCCTCCTGTGCCAGCTTTCCATCAGAAGACACTAGTTTCACGGTTCCATCTCTTCTGCATGAGCCATGGTGGCTTAACTCTCTCCCACCACACACACACACACACACACACACACACACACACATGCACACACGCACACACTCATGCAATAGAGCGTGCTTAGGCATGCAAAAGCCAAGGGCTTTGGTCTACAAGTGGGGAGTGAGCTGAACTTGGTGGCCTGGGCTACCCACACAGTTCTTCGTCAGTCTCAGCCACACTTCAGTCCCCTACCATAATATGACCTTCTCTGATTCTATTTGATGTATATGTGGGCTACTTTTGGCACTCTCGTTTAAAATTTCATCTAGCAAACCTGAAAATCTTATTCTCACACTCCAGGGTGTTAGTTGATATAACTTTGCTTTGGTTCTTGGCCAAAAATTTACTAACTGAACCATACAAAGAAAGTGAGTTCACTCACGAGGGGCTACGTGGCACAGGGGCTGATGACATCATTCAAGGAGTCTCCAATGCTAGTAACTCCATTTCTAGCCTGCCTAAATATCTCTAGGTGACCAGGGTAGAATTAAGTAACTTACTGTGCAGGTCTGCTCCAGCTGCCGTAATGAATTACCACAGATTGGGCAGCTTAAACAACAGAAATGTATTTATTTCCTCACAGTTCTAGAGGCTGGAAGCCCAGGACCAAGATGGCCAGCTCCTCCCGGCATCCAGGCACCGTCTTCCTTCTGTGTGTGCACATTCCTGCTGCCTCCTTTTGACTGTCCACACTTCCTGTTCTAATAATTAGATTGGTTTCAGGCCCATGCTAAAGACCTCATTTTAACATAATCTCTTTCAAGACCTTACCTGCAAATATAGCTTTATTCTGAGGTGACAGGGTGAGGACTCAAACATGAACTTTCATCTATTTAACGTATATTCACTTCTCACACTTTCAAGTTGCCTGAGAGCCTACAGTCATGTCAGGTCATGCCATCAGAAGTACGCACACACTTCTGGTCGTCCAATACCAGGGGCAGCTTTTAAAGGTAGATCCATGAGATGCTTTGTTTGGATTGAGTGGTGCTGGGGTTCTGAAACTCCTCACTATTGAGGGGCTCACTCACAACTTGAACTTTACCTTAGAATTTAAAACAGTGGAACCTAACCATTTGTACCCTCATACTAATTTGAAATAAAAATAAAATATAAAGGACACAATGAATACTAACTAAATGATGATAAAAGCTTCGTCTGAAAAAGAGAAAAATCTTAAAGGTTAAACTCGGGTATTTTTAGAATTCAGAACAAAAAGTTTTCTTCTATTATACCTTAAGTTATTACTTTTTTCCTCTCAGGTGTTTCTGTTGTCTACTTGACATATAATTATCTTCATTGGTTAAATTACCGAGCTATGTCCTGCAGATACAATATTTCTCTTGTCATTACTTTTCTTTATTATGTAAATAACTGTCAACAGTTATTTGTGTGTGTGTGTGTGCCTTATTGTGACAATTACACAAAGAAATTTTTTGAAAGTGTCTAAGTGACAGACAGTAGAAACAACAATGGAGTCCGCACATCCAAATATTTCAGGTAATAGAAAACAAAGGGAAACAAAACACAGAGGAAGGAAGCATATTTTGGAAACAAGATGACAGAAAGTGATAGAAAACAACATGTAAACTGTATGATGATTACAGTGTGTTATTTTTATTTCTCTTTTGCATTCACTATGTAGGGTGAAAAAGCAACTGTCATAATTAGTAATAAAAAGTAAAGTAAAAAATGGAAAAAAAAAAAGGTACACCCACGGGACTCTCCTTCTTCTCCCTCCTAGAGAGTCTTGTTCAGTGGACAGATCCTTCGAATCTATGTTGTTCCTACAAAATAGACTGGCCCCTCAGGACAGGTGAGCAAATATGAACATGCACTTCAGAAGTCCTTCCCTCTGGGGAGAAGGGCTAAGGAGCCCGAGTGGAGGAGATGGTGGTGTTGGTACACACTTTGATCTGTTTGTTTGAATTTTTATTACATGTATGTATTACTTTTTAAATAAAATAGCATTTATTACTTTAATAATAGACAAATTTTCAAGTGGAGTTTTCAACCAGTCCAATTGGAAAACCACCCTTGAATGAACATCATCAGCCTTGGGCTCTAGGAGTTTCTAATTTAAGACAAACAACCATCTGAGCCAAGAAGTCCAGACATGGTGGGGCTGGGCTTTGGGGGAAGGCAGAACAGACAGAAAGACACGCAGACATGAGCACCACAGGTAGCGCAGGTGACCCACAAGACAGCAAACTGGAAATGCAAAACCAGGCCAAGGGAGGCATCACCCAGATATTTCCAGAGGAAGAAGTCAGGACTTGGACAGATTTTCTTCCAGCTCATTTTTAAGAGCTAGGTAGCGTGATATTTTCTTTTTTCTTTCCCCTGGGTAGAGTGCGTGGCATCATAGCTCACACCAACCTCAAACTGTTGGGCTCAAGTGATCCTCTTGCCTCAGCCTCAAAAGTAGCTGGGACTGGATATGTAACTGGTGGATTCAAGCAAACAATCCACTACTATGTATGTAACTTTAGGAAAAATTTTTAATTTCTCTGAGCTTCCAGATGCTTGTATATAAAATGGAAATACTGTTTATCCAACAGGATCATTGTGAGGACTGAATAAGTAAAGTGTCCTGTGTATTCTGAAATGCTCTACAAGTGGATAGCATTGTTATTTTCAAGTACACTTTTATTGGCACCATGATAATCTTGAAAACACTCATTTCAGTTAGAAAACCCTATTGAATTTACCCAAATAACATATTAAAATCTCTAAACAAGAAAAAAGAACTTCATAAAAGAAATTCTACTTGAGTTAAAAATGCTGCATTTCAGAAAGATTTTTATTTGTTAAAATAGATGGTGAATACAGAATTTCTGCTGGCCTTGCTACCTTACACCTGACACTTTTTCATTTCTTTCCAAAATAGATAGCCACAATAAATTAGAAGCAGGGCACAATTTCCACTGGCAGTGTAGGTACTCATGGGAGCATGGCATTACATTCTGAAGCAAGACCATGGATCTCAGCTATCTGCAAGCGAGTCTACCTGGGCTCATTTTGTCACAAGAATGAAAACCCAATGCCCAGGACGTGGAGAGGCATTGTTTGTTTTCAACTTCAATAACTTTCGTGGAATGACAAAGTTAGTAAGTGTTATATCTTTGCCTAAAGATAAGTTTTATGAGATCACATATTCCCATTCTTAGAAGGGTTCATTTTTTACTAAATTAACATTAGGAAAAAAGAAATCAGTTGGCTTTATTAAACACGCTTCTTCCACTTTAGTAGACTGAGCAGTTCAAAATATGCTAAGATGATGATGAAAGCAACTAAATAATTTATCTGGAGAGAAGGAAAGATAAAATGTCTAGGAACCTGCAGATTAAAGAATCATTTTCTGGTTTAGATATATAAACATAACACTTAAAGATGAAGCATGGGCCACAGACTCATCTTCAATATACTCCCTCAAATTTCAACTTTAATTAATCCTCTGAATTTCATAACAATGTATTTTCTAATTACACAGGGACTTGCTTCGGAATTCTAAGTAGGACCGCTGCCGTTCACAAGTCATTCTTGTGTTCTTAATGACTGAGTTTCAAGCTCTTAATATATATTCTTATCTCAGGTTAATTAAATGGGCTAATTTCCCTTGCCCAACAATTATTCATAATAATCTGATATTGGTTAAGCTCCAAAATAACGATCTATGAAAAATATCCATCCTCGACTTAAATGTGTCTCCTGCTATTTTCAACGGGGAGGATGGCAGGAAGTCGCTGAGGGAGATGGGAACAATTCTCACTCACCAAGGGACCCAGATTTTAAGGCACTTCCTATTTCATGGCACAAAAAATCTAATCCTATCCTCACAAAGCCTGTTCAGTTTTTGGCTCCAAGATCAGAAGGACTTCTTCAAGTTGAGAACAAAGTGGAAGCTGTACGTGTGTGATTTTGAGACCCCCTCTAAGCTTAGCCCAATCTTGCTGGTAGACATGGCTGACCTCTGGTGACAGGAACGAACAAGAGAGCCTTTCCCACCTGGCTTTGCACCACCACCTGGCATACCACCATGAAAGCAGGTTTCAGACTGAATTCGGCCACACACACCAATGTTTCCTGGCAAGTAGACACAAAACCATCTGTTTCTAGAACCTCTGTGAAGTCCCAGCTCTTGGCCACTTAGGAACTTCTTCAGTCCCTTCTTTGGTCAGGACACAGAAGTCTCAATTTCCCTCAAGAAGGAAAAATGTAACCACAGGCCAAGGGCGACACTCTGATGGAGAGTCCAAAGCCTGCTGCCCTTCCACATTCCTGCACCTCTGCCCAGGAGAGGGCAGAGGGACCTGGGCAGGGTTTAACCACTCCAAACGTATTCCACTTATCCTGAGCACCACTCACTTCTTTGGTCATCTCCAATCACCCTCACACTAATTAACAAATCTCAAGTGTAGACATTTGCAGATGGAGGTTGTTGAAACGTGGGGCAGTGGATGCTAAACTGTGAATTCTTGAGTATCTTATAACACTAACCATGCCTTGGGTGTGCATTCCTCTTTGTGACACTGTGAATGCTAACTAAACCTCTGCCCAGGATATAGAATAAATAAAACTAGCCCACACATGTATTTTACACCTTCTCTACTGAAGTATTTCAAAGAAAAATTGTAGACAGACAACAACAGTATGAGCTGAGGAATAGATAGAGTTAATACTCAGGGCACACAACCAACATAAGCGTTCATAGGGCCAGGAGGGAGTTTTGTAATTCACTTCTCTATTCCATACCCCTTTTACACAGCTCAAATTTTCTGGATTGGGGCACCAAGCAGGGTTATTCCACTTCTAATTTAAACAAAAGACAGCAAAATAGCTAAAGATGAAAACTGCAAATAGGTGGCCCCTTGCAAAAGATGAAAACAGGAGTCTATGTAGGGAGGTGTGAAAATAGTGCCTTGTTTTAAGTGTTCTTTTCCTGATAAATGTCCTAGAAAAGATTCACATAATTAAAACTTCATTTGAGCAACAGACAAAATTAGGATGTTTCCAGGGAGCCTGGGTTGTAATTTCATCCTTAGAAGGTGGCTTCTATTAGATGGTGGCTTTGAGTCCGGAACCCAAATGCAACAGTCGATTTGGTTATTCCCAGTTTTTTAATATTACAAGTAAAGCTTATATATATGTAATATAAGATTTGGGGTGAACATAAGTTTCCATTTCTCTGAGATAAGTGCTGGGTCATATAGTAAGGAAATGTTTAGTTTTCTATGGACAGTTATCCAAGCAGACAGAAGCAGATAGAACTCAGATAGACAGAATTGTGTGCTGGGTACTGAGTATGAATATGTATCTGAGACTAGAATGTTTTGGTCTTATAAACAAGACTCACAACTTACGATGAGACCCACATTGATCAGATGGAGATCATAATGATAAGGACACCACTTCAATAGGATCATTGTGATGATGAAGGAGTTAATCCATGACATGGTCTTAGAACTACATCAGACAAATACTATACTTTCAATTAATTTTAGCTACTATTTCAGTTTGAATGACTTTGGCCACCAGTAAAAGTAAACATTTTCCACTGTATTTGTTAACTTACTAAATTTCTCTTGTGGATTAAATATTAATGTTTGCATATACAAAAAAATTCACTTTGTTTCAATATTAAATGGAACATCACATCCAAGGAAACTCAAATACAGCCCACCAGAAGGTCAGAGTACAGTCAGTTTACATAAGATAAAGGAAGATATATGTTTCATTATGTTTAAGTTATTACTCTATGGCCTAAGACACACTTGCTCAAAGGGATTTAATCTGTGTGGGAAAAAGCAGTGTTCAACTGCACATGAGGTCCCAGGGTGGACCCCAAGAAGATGGCCAGGAAAGCTAGGACATGGTTCTCTCTCTATAGGAGCTTTGATGATGAACTTGATTTAAACACCAGCACAAATGGCTCTGAAAAGTGGTGAATGACTCTGTACAAATGAAGGTCACAGTCTTGAAATGATGTAGGAGGTGGAAAAAAGAATCACTGATGATACTGGGGAGGTCAACAATAAAAATAAAACAAGCTTTTTGCAGAAGGGGACTCTGGTGGGACCTTAAGCTGCACAGCATCTATGTGGACAGAGAGAAACCCATCACCCTAGGCATGCATAATGGCATTCATGCTTCTGGAAAACAACATGGGCAGAGGTGATGGTAGATGCCAGGAAATGATAAGAAAAAAATTATTAAAAGGACTATAGTCCAAACACACAAGATCTAGAATAATGAGTGAGTTCACACTTTATCCTGTGTGTAATGAAGGCCTTTGAAAGCTTTTAAAAAGACAGTGTACCTCATAAACAGGGTATTTGGGGGGACAGATCTTTCTTCACTAAGAAAAATTCACTGGAAGGGAGGACAGAAAGCAGGGCAATCTATGGGAAACAATTTCAATTGCGAAAGTAAGTAGTGATGTGGGTCTAGACTAGAGGGAGGCGGTGGGACTGAAAGCCAAATTGTTCTATTTATTTTCTGGGGGGAAAAAAGAAAGTACAACTATCCTAGAAAAATAGGTTCAGCAATTGCCCCATATAATAAATTGTCTTTCTTTTATTTCACCCATAGTCTTTTTGCTTTAACTGACCACCAAATAATTGCTTCAGCACCAACCTATTTATCATTCTACCAAGTCCAGCCCCACAGACTTGAACTGAAAGTATCTCAGAAGTGGTGGATGTGCTAGACACAAGGTCTTATTCCTGTTTCTCTTCCATTGTTTGATGTCACCTCTGTTCCACAAATGTAACTGGCAAAGTATGCTAAGACATGACAGCTGACACCCCCTGCTGTAGCTGTACAGCTCTTAAACTTGGGTCATGGAGTGCCATGCTCCCCTATTTAGCCTTACTAAAGATCTGTGAGGTTATAAAGTCATTATTATAAACGTCTGAGTCATAAGTTTATCTTATAAACAGTGTGCTCTGAGGCATATGTGAACTGGCTGCAGCAAATACCGTCCTGGGGGCATGCACTAGGCTGCCACTGGGTTTTTGGCCTCTCCCACAGGGCTTCATTCCCCGCGGGTCCAGGAAGCACATTACTGTCGTGGCACATCACACCCTCAATGTTACCCCAGACATGGCTGTCACTTGGTTGGCCAGCCACCATTAGATAGTTTGTGTATATGTGTGTTTATCTTCATAAATTTATTCTATCTTCACATACATGTCATTTTAAAAAGATAATTGCTATTAAACATTTATCATTTAATTTTTTATAATATTTTAATAGATACCTATTAAACTCTGATGATTAGTAGACTGCTCACTTGAAAATTGTGACTTTATACATATCAAAATACATCATCTTCAACTATATAATTGGATTGCACAATGCTTGATGTAGTAAAACAATAAAATAAAGAAGTAGTTTACCACATCTTACAGCCTTATAAAGGGTATCTGATTAGCACAAAGATAATGTTTATCTTAAAATAAAAATGTACCTGATGGTTCTGAAGGTTAGTACTATGTAGGATATTTTTAAATAAACTGAAGAGATGCTTCAGATGAAAAGTTAAGAATTACTAAGTTGCTGTATACCATGTAAGACTGGATATAGTTAATATTTTTTTGCCTCGTAAAAATTTTGAATGGCTTTTCAGTATTCAATTCTTTGTATTACGTGGACTACTCAGAAAATGTTTCCCTTTGAATGGCCTTTCTTCATAGCACTCACAAGAGTTAGGTCATTAAAGTAAAATAGAACATTGTGTTGGTTTACAAATACTCGTGTAAACTGAAAAGTGCTGAGGTTTCCCACAGCCCACCCAAAGGATTGTTTATTTAAGAGTTGTGTTGATATCTTAACTGTCACAATTTTAGCAGTTGAGTTCCATGAACATTTGTTGAGGCGTTCCTATTTCTAAACACTATGTATAAGAAGGAAAGCAAGGTATTGTCCATGCCCCAAAACGCTTGTGGTTAATGACAAGTTCTCACGAGATTTACTTCATCTCAACAACACTAGTATTGTGGGAACAAATGAACACTACGGTCCTGAAAGTTTTTCAGGTAGTGTTTCTAAACTATTTTAAAATACCTGAGTCACTTTAATCTGTTTGAAAAGAAGAATCTGATGGGAAATATTTATTTCAAGAACGATTGTTAGATTTTATAACATATGCTTTTTAAAAACCTTTCTGATGGAGACAATTTTTTTAATTGGCTTCCAGTTTATGGGCCAGTGTGTAAAGGGCTTGGAAGTCACCACTCTACTTTATCCTACCAAACAAAAGAAAGATGAACAAACTGGAAAATCAATAACCTTCCTTCAATCCAATAGAGAAAAGAGGTCGCAGGGCAAACTTCTGCCCCCAAATTAGAGAGACAGACAGGCTGATACCGAGAATGACAACATCTTGGAACAGAGCCCTGTGAGCAGATGCCTGCATGGAAACTCTGACTGGGGTGGGAAAACCCAACTGTCACTGACAAATGCTGTAGGCTCAGTGCAGACATTCCCGAGAGTTAAAAACTCCAGGGACACAGTCATCACCTCCACCTCCAAAACACACACACATACATACATACACATACACACACACACACACCACTCTTTCGTAAATTTTACCTCTAAGGGCTCTGCCAGATTCTCACAGTGAAGATCAGAGTAAAATCCACACTTGCTGCTGGCAGGAGGAGAAGAAAAACAATCACTTTGAAATACACCAGAGAATTCTGTCCTTAATAAGCCCTGACCTCAAGAGAAAATATTTCAGCAGAGCCTAATCCACTGGGGATTTGTCAGAGCCTAATTTATCCAGGATGAGGGAAAAACCCAAAGGCAGCCATAGTCATATAGGGCCAAGTACAAGACAAAAAATTAGAAGATGCTGAAAACAGAGCTCTCGGCATAACATATCACCACAAATTTATTGGCTTAAAGAAATTTACATTTATTATCTCAGCTTCTGTGTGGATCCAAAGTCAGGGCTGAGCTTAGCTGGGTCCTCAGCTTCAGGGGTCTCTCATAAACTGAAATTCTTTTTTTCAGCAGGGCTAGAGTCTCAACTGAAAGTTCGTCTAGGGAAGGACCCACTTCCAAGCTCACTCAGATTGTTGGCAGAATTCAGTTGGTTGAGGACTGTACATTATGGGTTGGCTGCTAGGTGGGGGCTGCCTTTGGTTTCCTGCTTCCCGAGCCTCCCCAACTTGCCTGCTGCTTCATCAAGACATGTATGCTGGAAAGTGTGAGAGAGAATGCCAGCAACTGGGAAGGAACTGCAGCCTCCTCCTCTAATCACAGCAGTGACAACCCAGCACCTTTGCTGTGTTCTATGGGATAGAAGCAAGTCATATTCCCTGCCACGCTTTGAGGCGGATTATCCAAGGAAATGAATATCAGGAGTTGTGGCTCAAGGAACCAAAACAGACCCTGGCTACCAGAGAAGACCAGAGGGAGAATCAGAGAAGAGAAAACTCCAGGCCTGAGAGGTTGGGAACGGATGGACTTGCATTTCTGATTCTCTGGTTCTGCCTCCCGGGTAACTAACCACAGGTTATTTTCTTGCTTGAGTTTCATGAGGTTCTCGTCTGAGACTTTCAGTAAGGCAACAAAAACACACCACCATTCTTTTAGATGAGCCAGGGTGTATTTCTGTTTCTTAGAACCCAAAAAGTCATAGTAAGAACTGAGCAGAACTTTTTATAGGTACAATTGTCTCTTTTGAATTTAACACCTTCTCGTCTCGGGCACATCACATGGAAAATAGTTTGGAAGGCATGCAGACCTAGCTCTAGGTTATTGTTCCATAATGGTCACAGAGCGTTGTTCCATTATTCCTGTGTCCCAGTGATGTGATCTGGAGCACTTCATTACCAGGCTAAGCTTTGGGAATCGGGGTCTGTAAAATTAGAATTAAAGATCTACCTTGTAGTAAATACTTTTTTAAATGATATGAGACACGAGATTCTGATGTGTACAGTAAACATTTACTTCCTTATTTCATTCCTTTACTATTTGTTTCGTGTTTTCCTACATTTTTCCTTTATTTCCTCATCCTCATAATAATGCTGTAATAGTTTGCAAGGGCTGCCATGACAAAATGCCACGGACTGGGTGGCTTCAACAACAGAAATTCATCGTCTCACATTTGGGAGGCCAGAAGCCTGAAATCGAGGTCTTGGCAGGGGCGCTTCCTTCCGAAGGCTGTGACCTCTGTGAGTTCTTCGTGTTCACACATATTCAGATGCCTGTCTTTATGTTCACACGGCATTCTCTCTGTTTACTTCTCTGTGGCCAAATGACCCACTTTGATGCCCCTTCTTAACTAATCACCTCTGTGATGACCTTATTTCCAAACAAGCTCACTCTCCTAGGTACTGAGGGTTAAGACTTTAATATATGAACTTTTCGCCTCTTTGACACTCTCGTCACAATCCAATCAACAACAGATAAATAAGACATACGAAATATTTCACACCATTCTCCTAATTCATCTTCAAATGTCAGAGTCTCACATCTCTTCTAAGTCCAAACACACAGCTGTCATCAAAGGACTCCCCGGGGCTGCTCACAGCTGTTAGCAAACCCTCGCTGAGTCGCCGTGTGATTCAGCACCATTACGTGAATCCACTCATTCCAGCCCCACAACCACACCAAAAGATACTTATTCTGTTTTTTTCTTTTTATTGTTAGGGATTCATTCAGGGTACAAAGATCCAGGTGACTCTTAGCGTCTCCCTTCGGTGGATGAGGAAACTAAGAATAAAGAGCATGGCCCAAACCCTCCACACAGGGAGAGGTTGCATCCTAGAAACACGTGAGCTGGCAGGGCTCCCTGAGCGTGCTCTGTGCCACTCTTCTCCTACTCCAGAGGGCACACAGTGAATGCTGGCATCTTCTACCGGGTGGATGAGGATTCTTGCAGGTGCACAGAGGGAGGTATATTTTATCTGACTTTATTCTTCCAAGCTACTGAGCCCCAGAGGAGGGAAATTGAGGAATTTGGCTGGTCAGACTAGTGGGGGAAGCTGCTGCAGTATCTACCGTGTCCTGGGCAGTTGCTGCAGCCTGCTACATCACAGTCCTGCAATTGTAAGTTAGCCAGATTCTGCTTTGGAGTCAAGAGTTAGACCAGGGACCGCCTCAAAGTGATTCACTTGCTATTCCATCCTCTGACAGGGACCAGAAATACAGCATGGATAACAGCCAAAGCAGAGAGAGTTAGAGGATGTAAGAAGGCCTGGAAGAAGGTCACTGAGGAAGAGCCATAGGCAGATGAATGAATGAGAAGGGGTCATGGCCCCCAGGTGCCAAACCACAGGCGACACCTCTCCCAGACGGGAGAGACCCCCAGCCCCATCTCGGCTACTAAGTCTTTGGTTTTGCATTTTAGAAATTCATCCTCTAGTTTTGATGACTTGCTCTGATCTGAGATTGCATAGTGATTTCTGTTCTCCAGCATAATTCTATTTTCTTATCTCAGTTGCAGAATCAAATACCATATTAATATCATACATTACACTAGGTTTCACCTAAAGCATGCAACAAAAGCTATTTTCCAACCTTTTCAGTCTGAGCTCAAATAAAACTAATCTAATTTAATATGTTATTAATAAAAGTTAATCTGTGGGCTCATAGTTGCTTAGGGATGGGGCGGGGGTGGGGGAGAAATTTGAAGGATAATTTAAAGGTCAGTTTAAGACTAGTTCAAGTTTAGCAATGCAATTTTGCTGCATTTCCTATACATCTCTATGATGAATGCAAGGCAGAAAAACCAACGCTTACATTTTCTATTTATAATTAAAGAGTGTCTTCTAGCAGGATTGGAGAGAGGAGAGAAGAATTGTGATTACAGGAGACCAGCTCACTTGAGCGATGTCAAATCTTCTAGAGGCCAATTTAAACCAGCCAAGGTGTCAGCAGTCTTGCTGGTGCATTCTGGGAGTTTTCAATTTTTTCTGTCATGATGGAAGGAAACTTGATTAGAGAAGAGACAGAAGAAACTAATAATAAGGGCGGCACCTGTGGCTCAGCGAGTAGGGTGCCGGCCCCATATACCAAGGGTGGCAGGTTCAAACCCGGCCCCGGCCCAAACTGCATCAAAAAATAGCCGAGCGTGGTGGTGGGCGCCTGTAGTCCCAGCTACTCGGGAGGCTGAGGCAAGAGAATCGCCTAGGCCCAAAAGCTGGAGGTTGCTGAGAGCTGTGACT